>JACBKR010002567.1:0-34228 GCA_014218235.1 Colocasia esculenta | reverse complement strand
ATGTCGTTGCAGGACCCAAGCAAGTGTGGGTCCCAAAACAAGCTTGATCAACAAGCTGAGATGTCTTGCAGCCAAAAATTAGAAATGGATTCATGACATTGGCTGTGCAAGGCAAGAAATGATGGAGAACAAAGGTAAATTTTTTTACTATGATTGAAGACTGTTCAGGTAAAATCTCCTTATCACTTCATATTTGAACTGCTGAAATTGAAATGGATTCTTACCTTTATCTGAGCAATGCAAAATGTGCCTTAATGCTACCCCACATGACAATGCCTCTTAGCAATTGGAATCATGCCATCTTGCTTGCATAACTGTGCACATGACCTCTTGGTATATCAAATGATGACATGTGGAAAAACAAGTTATGCTTGTTTGGAAACTATCATTATGCGTGAGTAAAATACTCCGCCAAGTACCAAAAGTCATGTAATGCATAAGGCTAGTTGAGTGCTTAATAAGTGTGAATTGCTTGATACATTTACCATGCATGTGTTATGGGGGAGTAATTTGAAAGTGCTCATATGCTCTGATGCTCATGAAATTTATGGCAAAGCTTGTCATGAATGCATATATATGTGGTATGTTTGTGTATCTCATGATTGGTTGCTTGAATGATAAGTCATCATATGCACACCTATGGGGGAGTAAGTTTAAGGCTAGGTGAGTGAAATTCATAAGGGATACCCTTCATATTCAATGTGTACTTATCCCTCAATCTTATGGTTCAAATCACACTCAATTCAAGCCTTAAAGCTGAAGTTTCAAAGCCCCTGTCGACAGCCAATTCTCTGCTGTCGACAGCCAAGCACAGTTCTTGACCTCCCAGAACCAAGTCTTTCAGGTCTGAGTGCATCTGTCGACAGGCACTCCCTTGCTGTCGACAGATACACATTTCAATGATAATTCTTCATCTTTCAACATCTTCATGAGTATGTTCATTTTATTGCTGCAAGGGGAGAATGTGGACTTAATATTCATTGCAACCTTTCATATTCACATAGTATCAAAGACATTGAATTAATCACAATGATTTTGATATAATATTTTGTGTTGAGTCTAGGTTGTGTCATCTAGAAAGCATTGATCAAATCTAATGATTCTAACCTAACTCTCTTGAATATCTCCCTTATGGATTATCATGTTTCTAAAATGGTTTGATAAGTAAGAAGGTTTTTGAACTTAATGTTTTACATTAACCATTGACCTTAACTAATCATTGACCTTGATTGTTTAAAAAAAAAAAAAGAGAAAAGCTACCTATTTCAAACACTCAAAAGTTCATAAAAAGTATTTGAAATGGGACAAAGGCAGAGCACTAATGAGTATCACTGAGTAACCGGGGACATGGGCATCACAAATGTTTGTCTTCGCGTCAAAAAGTCTTTTCATTATCTCTGCACAATGGTATGATGGTCACTCACACTGAGTAACTGGGGGTACGGGCATCCCTCATGTCTATCTTCACGTCAAAAGGTGAAAGTGATCCTAATTACTACTTTTCCCACATTAACTTGACAAAAGAAATTGTTCAAATGCTTGAAATAGAGTGGAGCCTCCAAGATTTAAATCAAGGGCAATGGGTTGTCAATTGTCAAATGTTTATGTGGACATTACCTTCCTTTACCAACTGAAAATCACCACTAAGGTATATGATTTTCTTTAATGGTTTTATTCAAGGGGTTATCTTACTTTCATATGTTTTTGAACGATGTATCCTAAATGCTATAACTTGAGATTCCCAAAGTATTATCTCTTCACCATTGTAGAATTTTTACGTGTCTTAATACTAGTGTCTATGACATTTTGCAATGGGTATAAACCAGTTCTCAACCTTAAAATTCATTGAACACTCATCCCCACTCATATCTTTCACAATTCAATTATGTGGTCACACAGTTCTTTGCTTCATTCTTATCATTTGTGCTTGACCTATCTTTTTGAATGTTGCCAAAGGGGGGAGAAACATCAATTGTAAGTTTTGTCATCATCAAAAAGGGGGAGAATGTTGGTTCTCATGTGGGAGAATGTTGGGTTTACATGAGAATGTTAAGTTGACAATGGTATGTTTGTTTTTGATGATGAGATTTCATGAACAATACAAATTGATGTTTGTGAATATGTGAAACATAGTGAGAATGTTAGTCAAGCAAATGTTAATCAAGAAAATAAATGCTAATCAAGAAAAACATGTTAATTTGTTCATTTATATGTTCATTATATCTCACTAATAATGTTCTTAAATGTAGGTGAGATTCCATGCAAGACAAAGCCCAAAATCCAAGTGCAAAAGAACAAGACAAGTGCTGGAATAGTGCCCTGTCAACAGGTGAATAGCCCTGTCAACAGGTGAATAGTGCCCTGTCGACAGCAAAACTGCCCTGTCGACAGCACCCCTGTCGACAGCAAAACTGCCCTGTCGACAGACACACACAGAAATCTGTTTCCAGAAAGCCCAGTCTTCTGGATCTTGCAACACTGTCTGTTCCTGTCGACAGCAGCAAGTCGGCTGTCGACAGACGGAGTTTGGGAAGATCTAATGGCCAGATATGATCTATATTTGGTGTTTCCTTTTAGCACGACTCTCTATGCTTGGACACCACTATATATGGATCATATGAGGCTATTTTCGCAGCAAGAAGCCACCATACCAAAACCCTAAGCAAAGGTCAAGAAGAAGGCTCTCTTCATGCTGCTCTGCTTCAACTCTCTGCCCAGAACAGAAGAACAACCTTCCAAGCAGAGTTGAAGCCGGTTCGTCCTCAAGTCAAGCTTCTCCATCATCACGTGGTCTTCAACGACGTGAAGCTTGAAGTATTCTGGACGAACTCACAGAAGAGTTTACATATTGGATTTGATCCTCAACTCAGAACTCTCCTCTGTTTCTACTTTTCATATCTTTGTGTGTGTGGTAGTGGTTCAAGCGTTCCTTGTGCTTGATCCACGTGTGGATTGTTGTTCTGATTGCGTGTTTGCATCAGACAACGTGTGTGTGTGTTTGTTGGTCAGATCAAGGCTAGAGGATCTGATCTATTGTGGACTTGATCTAGCGTGTGTGTGTGTGGTTGAGCCGTTGTGCTCGTGTGTGTGTGTTGTACTCAATTGTTGAGTAGTGTGTCCTCACTGTGTGGGGGGTGGACGTAGGAGTCACGTGGTGTGATCTCCGAACCACCTAAAAAATCCCTTGTGCACTGTGGTTTGATTTGTGGTTTGCACTTATTGCGCTAGATGCATGCATAGGGATTTCGTCAACACTACTTGATTGATTTATTCACACACGTTGAATCAGATCAAAGGGGTTTTGATTGAGTAGATCTTTAATACGAAGTAATTTTTAAATTGCTTAAGTTTCCGCTGCAAATCTATTCAACCCCCCTTCTAGCTTTGCCAATACCAAATATCCGATCCTAACAGATTTTTGTGTAGACTATAATATTGTACTTTTCTTTTATAGTATGTAATTGAAAACAGTATGTAAATCCGTTGTGGACAATGTATTTGATTTAAATTTCAATTATGTGAACTTAAATTTCTTTCTTTTGTACTATATGGACTGTGGATAAAATGTGGATGATGGAATGAAATATTTTTATTTAGTTCTTTCTATTCCGCTTATATGTTCATATTTGTGTACCTCTCAGCCTATCAAATGTGTTGGGTAAATGTCCCACTGTGGCGACTCTTTCTATATTGATGTTGGTTGGTATAACCGTACCGGTATAAAGAGGGTCGTTACAGAGATGCTATCAGAGACCTAGGTTGAGATAGTACATGAATATGCATATGCCATCATCTTCATTATATGCTAAGTCCTTATAGATTGTCAACATAGGTAGGAAAATAGTTAGGAATTATCTAGTTAGTTCCTAAATATGATTAAATTGTTTTGCAGGTTATGGCTTCACGTGGTAGGTGTGGTGGCCCTACTCGCGAGGTTGAGCAGAGGAGAGAAGAGAGGGATGAGTAGCAGGCCCCAGCACCCCAGGGCCCTGTGCTTCCCCCACCGCCACCAGTAGACTATGGAGTGTTCATGTAGGGTCTAGTGCAGGCCATGCAGATGCAGGCCCATATCCAAGCTGCATTCCAGGCTGAGTTGGAGGCCCAGTAGGCTAAGGTTATAATAATAGTAAATAGAGTAGTCTGTTTTGCTTGATTACATGTTTATTGTATTGTTGTATTGTATATGTGTGGCTTATGTTATTGGTTGTAGCAGGCTCAGGCACCAGTTCCTCTGGCCCGTAATCATGGTGGACCTTCCATTATGGAGAGGTTCAGGAGGATGGCTCCACCCTCTTTTAAGGGGGAGAGCGAGCCGTTAGTTGTAGAGAGCTGGCTCAGAGAAACCGAGAAGAAATTCAAAGCCATTAGGTGTGCGGAAGATGACAAGGTTAGTCTGGCGACTTACATGCTTAGGAGCGAGTGGATGTGTGGTGGTCTTCCGTTCTTCGCATTCAGTTTGAGGGAGTAGAAATGGAGGTGGCTTGGGAGGAGTTCGTGTGGTGTTTGAGGCCAAGTATATTCCTGAGCATATCCAAGATAATATGGAGCAAGAATCTTGACCTTGACTCAGGGCTCGATGTCAGTTTTAGAGTATGAGGCTAGATTTGCGGAGTTGTCGAAGTATGCACCGCATATAGTTGCTGATGAGAGGCGCAAGGTGAAGAAGTTCATGATGGGTCTGAGGCCATCACTGAGGACGAGGCTAGTAGCATTTGACCATAGGTCTATGGATGCGGCTCTTAGTGAGGCATGCAGGCAGGAGAGTGAGATGGTGTTGTACTGGAAGAGAAGAAGGCTCGATTGGAGAAGTTACCGGAACCGTTCCAACGGCAGAAGAGGAAGATGCAAAAGCTTATGGAAGGTCAGCATTCGACTATGGTACCGGAAGAATCAGCACCCCAGTTAGTAGCGACTTCAGGCAGTGAGAAGCCCGAGTGTGTGCATTGCGGCAAGCGGCATGGCGGAAACTTGTGTTGGGTAAACGAAGGAAGATGCCTTAGATGTGGTAGAAAAAGTCATCAGATTAGAGAGTGTCCGAAGATGAAGTAGCTCATTTCGCGAGGCAACATCGATGATGTCACCACAGGTACATGATCTGATCTTCGAGGAAGAATCTTTTTAAGGGGGAGAGGGTATAAGGCCCTCGAATTTTTGCCCTCTTATATAGGTATTTGGTTGTGTGAGGATTGATGTGTTGTGTATATAGCATGGTATATATATATATATTTATCTTATGTGTGTAATTGAGTGCATGTGTATACATATAAAATTATTTATATTTGTACATGTATATAAATTTATCTTATCTTGAATAAGTTACTTATGTGTATTGTATATGTATTATTTTAAAGTATACATCGTAAATTACATGTGTATGTATTGTGTAAGTATAGTTTTGGGCATTTTAAGTCATGGCCGAAAACCCAATTGGCGTCAACATATGTGGATGCCAACCCAAGTTAGCGGCCACATCGATGGACGCTAACCCCAGACCGGGGCCACTGATGTTGATGTTAACATCCCAGATCTGTTGCATCTTCAGATCCGGAAACGCCTCCAGAAATGACACCTCTTGTTTTGGTAACCGACCGCCAACAGTCAGGAAACCCTACCAAATGCGTATCCGACTCTTTACCTTATAAAAACACCCACCTCTGGCCAGATCTAACCCTTTTGACTCCCTTGATAAAAACCCTAGTTCTCATGTGCAAACCCCGAACTTTGAGCTCATAGATCCGGAGATTGGTGACTTCTTCCAGCGTTCTTCCACGACTAGGAGGGAGTCTAAGCATCGAGGAAGACTTCCCCGACTACGGTGTGCTTGAAGGATCAACACAGAACCCGGATTTGGAGGACTTTAGAGGCTCTTTGGCTCAGGCTAGGGAGAGCTTCTTCGACCAATCCTCCATTTGTAGTTTTTCTGAAGGCAAGTAAACCCTCCACATCATCCATACGTATGTCTAGCAGGTCCTAGGAAATTTTGAGGATTTTTATTCGAGTCCTGGAACCCCCCAATCAGTCTTTTGCGTTCAGTCTGTGTTTTGCACAGATAGGAACTTAACGGCATGATCTCTTGCCGTTAAGATCCTAAGTTGGAGGCGCCCTGTTGTCGTTAACATTATAAACGACCACACCCTTGCCATTAAGATCTTCAGGCAGAGAAAGTGTAGTCTGCTGCCCTATAGAAGTTATTTTTCGGATTTTCTTTTACACATGAGGATATAATGTAAAAGTGATATGCTATGTAATACCTTGTTGGAGCATGTTATGAGAATTTTGATGAATTTCGGTGAATGCCCTATTTAGAATTTTATGAAATATTTGGCAGGCAGGTTTTATCTTGTAAATTACTGTTTGGGTGAATTTATGTGGAAATTGGGACGTTAGGGAATTTCTATACAATGGTTATGGATATTAGTTCGTGCCATAGGAGTTTGGAAATTCTATGATATCTGTGTAAATAATGATATCTTCTGAATTGTAAAATAGTGAGCATGCTTTATTAGTTTAAGTCTCCAACAAATAACATGAAACAATTAAATTTCCAAAAATTTTGTGTGAGATTATAATGATTAGTTGCAGGTTGTAGAATGGTTAATACACCGTAAGACTGCGAAACATGCAAATTTTTTGTTGAATTATTGTGAAATATCGTTGTTCTAATTTTCATAAATAGTGTGTGTTTCGGAAAAATATGAAAATGGTATGCATGATGCTTGATTGGTGAACAGTCTGTGGTTAAATTTCATGAGAATTGGATAATAGTATGTACTGAATTCATTATTATATGTTGAAATTAAATCATGTTTTATGTTTTTTGATAATTGCAACATGATTAGAATAAATTGTAACTGTTTAACATTGTAACTAGTAGTACCATGTTAGGAAATCTGAACCATGTGTATGTATGTGAAGATGGAATTTTTATGGTTAAAAGGTGTGTAAATAGTGTGTAATTATACGAATGCGTATAAATGTGCCCATAAGACACTGCCATCCTAGAAGAAATGGAGCTATACTGTAGGGCCCCTACAGGAAAGCTCAATTGTGATAAATGAGACCCGAGGCAATGGGTAAAGAAAATCCTGGAGGTGGACAGGTTCCACTGGTAATGGTTGGGAGGACTTCCCCCGGTTTCTGTAGGAACCAAGACTTGATCACTTTGCCTAGTGATTAAGTAGCGAATGAGAATGTGTGAAAGGAGGTGGTGTGGTCCTTCTAGTGTGGTTTGGGCTGTGTCTTGGCAATATATAAATATATATAGGTGTGCAAATGATATGTGTGAATTCGGCACAAGGTATGTGCAAGTGATATGAGAATGAGGCACACATTATGTGCAAAGTAAAATGTTATGCAATCGCAAATGTGAATGAGGTGTGTGAGTGTGTCACGACAATAGAATGCAAACAATGTGATTTGGTATAAGTAAATTGTGAAATCATGTAAAGTGCGAATGATTATGGGATTGTACAAAATATATGTAAAAGCATGTGAATCGTTATATAAATATGTTAAATCCATGTCAAAACAGCAAGTTAACTATGTTTGGAAATTTGTTATAAATATGAAATTGTGCATAGAATCCATTCTACGAATGTCTATTCCTTTTAATGAAAACTCCATGCTTAATGCGCTATTATGTTGCAACATACATGTAATGAAATGTGAATGAGATTCTAGGTTAAAGAATGTGTGGAAAGCATGTGATAGGTTTAAACTTTTGTGAGTTAAGTATAAACCATGTACCATGTGATGTAAGTTGTACAAATATCATGTTTAGGTTTTCTTTAAATGATTGACCGATCCATGCTTTATTTATTAGTTGTGATGTATAAAGGGTAAGATGTCATGTGATGTTTATATGCTTAGTGTGAATGGAAATTACTTGTTGAGTCTTGGACTCACTCTTGCTTCGGCGTACAGGTGCAGGTGTCTCCACTTCTTCCGAGGAGCTAGTCAGGAGTGACTTGGAGCGAGAGTAGGAGATTTTGTAGAGACTATACTATTGTACTTTTCTTTTCATAGTATGTAATTCCATTGTGGACAGTGTATTTGATTAAATTTCAATTATGTGAACTTAAATTTGTTTTTTGTACGATATGGACTGTGGATAAAATGTTGATGATGGAATGAAATATTTATATGAGTTCTTTCTATTCGCTTTATGTTCATATTTGTGTACGTCTCAGCTAGCGAATGTGTTGGGTAAATGTCCCACTGTGGCGATGCTTTCTATATCGGTATAAAGAGGGTCATTACAGTAGTTGACTTCATGAGTCTTCAGTTGTCTTGAAGAATAAGCAATGAACTTCTCGTTCTGCATCAGTACATAGCCTAGCCTAATTCCTGAGGCATCGGTATAGACAGAGAACCTTCACCCTCTGCTCGCAAAGAGAGAACAGGGCTGAGGTCAGATAATTCTTTTAGAGTTTGGAATCTCTTCTCACACTCTTCACTCCAAGAGTAAGGATTCTCCTTCCGTGTAAGATGAGTGAGAGGACAGAGATCTTGGAGAAGTCCTTTATGAACCGCCTATAATAGCCAGCCAGTCCTATGAAGCTCCTGATTTCTGTGACATTAGTTGGTCTCTCCCATTTAAGTACTGCTTCGACTTTGGAGGGATCGATGGAGATGCCATCCTTGGGGATGACATGCCCAAGAAAGATACTTCTTCGAGCTAGAATTCGCACTTGCCCAGCTTTGCATATAGTTTGTTGTCTCGCAAGATTTGCAGAGCGATCCTCATATGTTCTTCATGTTCTTCTTTAGTCTTTGAGTACATGAGTATGTCATCAATGAAGACGACCATGAACTTATCTAGATATGGTCGGTATATGCTATTCATGAGTTGCATAAAGGCTACAGGCGCATTGGTCAGACCAAATGACATAAAAATGAATTCATAGTGTCCATAACTGCTCCTGAAAGCCATTTTGAAAATGTCGTCGTCCTTGATCCTCATTTGATGATCGCCAGATCGGAGGTCAATCTTGGAGAAATATTGAGTTCCAGATATTTGGTCGAAAATTTCATCGACTCGAGGCAATGGGTACTTGTTCTTGATGGTTAACTGATTGAGTTGTCGATAGTCAATACATAGCCTCATAGACCCATCTTTCTTTTTAATGAACAACATAGGTGCTCCCCATGGGGAAGTAGTTGGTCTGATGAACCCCTTCTCTAACAGCTCCATCAGTTGTGCCTTTAGTTCTTTTAATTCGGTAGGTGACATTCGGTATGGTTGACGTGACACCGGTGCAGCTCCAGGGATAACTCAATAACAAAGTTGACGACACGTTCAGGGGAATCCCTGGTAGTTCTTTGGGAAACACATCTGGGTAGCCTTGGACTATGTGTATGTCTTCTATCTTAGAACCCTTCTTTTCAACTATTACGGCCGCAAGGAAAGTAAGGCAACATTTCCTTATCATATTGTGGGCCTTTATGGTAGAGACTAGAGACATCCGTCTCTTATGTCTAATTCCAGTGAATGGAATCTTAGGGATATCACAAAATGTAACTTTCTCTTTCTTACAGTCGACACTTGCCTCATAAGTGGACAACCAGTCGGCTCCGAGAATTATGTCATAACCTTCCATTGGCATACATACAGGTTGGTTTTTAGGTTATGTTCTCTGATCATTACATCGGCAGATGGAAAGTATCTGTTCAATTTTTCTTTCTCTCCCAGTGGGGTTGTGACAGAGAATTCACATCCCAAGGATATAGGTTTAACATTTAGAGTATCAGCAAAGTTTTGAGATATGAATGAATGAGTTGCTCCGGTATCAAATAGAATAAATGCTAATAGTGAGAAAACCTATAGGGTACCTTCTACCAACCCACCTTCCTCAGTGGGTTCTTCATCTTGCATGGCTTGCAGTCTTCCCTATTTCTTAGGCACATTAGTGCGCCTCTCATCTCCTTCAGTAGCGGGCACTCGAGGATACGGTGCTCGCGACTTCCACAGTGCAGACATGCGCCAACTTTTCTCCAGCACTCATCAGCCGTGTGACCTGGCTTGTCACAGTGCTTACAGTTGCTTTTTTCCGGAGTAATGAGAATAAAAGCCTTGGGCTTCCTTTCTTGACTGGGTCCTTCCGTGATGCTGAAATGACATTTCTTGCTGATAGTTGGTTTGGCAGATGACATACTAGGTGTCAGTTCTTTCTTCACGAACTTCCCCTTGATATGATCGGTGAAGTCCATAGCATCATCTAGCAGTTGAGCTTTCTTCACCATCTTGGCATATGTTTGAATGTCGAGATGGGCCAGTGGAGTAATATATTGAGGCTTAAGGCATTGAGAAGCGCTTAGCCTTCATTCTTTCGGTATTCACTAAGTGTTCAGCATATCTCGCCAGTCTTGAAAATTGTGCTTCATATTTAGCTACAGATAGGCTTCTTTGTTTAAGGGCAGCGAACTCCGCATCTTTCTTCTCATGGACACGCTCTGAGAAGTACCTGGAGTTAAAGGCTTCCTTGAACTCATTCCAGGTGAATTGACCATTCGCCCTGGTAGCTTCCACTAACTCCCACCAAGAGTGGACGTCCTTCTCCAGTTGGAAAGTAGCTAGCAGTAGCTTGTCCCCAGCTGCACATTGCATTACACGAAAAATCCTTTCCGTCTCCTTAAGCCAGTGCTCGGTTTGTTGGATCCGTGGAACCATTGAACCTAGGCGGGTTCAAGCTCCCGAAGTTACGATGCAGCTCGCCTGCACCGCCGCGATTCCTTCAACTTGTGCACCTTGCAGAAGCGCACGGGTGAGTTCTTGGATAATTTGTTGCATGCCCCTCCTCTGAGCACGTTCAACAGTCATCTTAGTTGCTTAAGTTCCTACAAAAGTAACTTGTTGTTATGATATTGATGTGGATTTAATTTGTCCGTGTGTGGGTACATTTTAACTAGTTACCCTTGGTTCTAGCCACAACTCACGTAGGTAGGGTAGCTAACTCTAGTCGAGGATGGTCAACCTAGATCATCCTATACTTAAGAACAACTTAGGCTCTGATACCCCACAGACTTACTACCAGCAGTGGACATTAAACCATGTCTTAGGACATTGTAACCTTAATGTCTTTTCATATTCTAACTAGATCATGCTCTAATACCAACTGTAGCGACCCTATATATTTATGCCCAATAAGGTTCATATGTAAGTCTGCCTCCCACGATCGGACTGGAGTCTCGCAAGGGATATCACACAAGTGTCCAGTAACAATATAAAAGACAACCATGAGAGTATAATATACAAGAAAGTACAAGTAATTATACTCATTTCCAAAAATTACATTGTCCCAATACATTATTGCATGTCCAAGTGAAAAGTACAACTACCTGGGGCATACCCCAAAGGAGCAAAGCTCACACTGAACACAACTACAACTCATCTGTTGGTGGTACAAGTCTGCCACAACGCCGCTGCAAGCCAAACATACGGAAAGCCCCGAAAAGAACTGTAGGGAGTGGGCCTCAACAAGTCACATGCTCAGCAGGAACCTCCCAAAGACAACCACAACCAACAACGAAAGGAAGGAACCAAGTCCTCAACCCTAAGGGTCTCACTGGCAATGCTAACTGAAGCACTATAGAAGTAAAATGTACTATTAATAAATATAACGGAACTGCATTAAATAAGAACACACTAGTTGTCACGGTTTACAGGAAATAAAAGAAGCAACATGACTAGTGTAGACACACCAGTCCACCACGATAGCTGAAAGAACCACGCCAGAAACCATATAGACCAACCACTGCTGACGGTAATGAGACTGACAACAAAGAGCTAGTCCCCCACAAAACGAACGAGTGAAGCAAGGCCACAAGCCAACAACCAATGAAAGGTAACAGGGCTAACCACAAAGGTTAGTCCACCATAATACCTACAATAGCAAACACATCGAAGGACTACCCACACAGGGGTACAACCCCACAAATGGAAGGTCACACAACGTGACTTCCACAGAAACTGAACCACCTCAACACTTGAAAAGGCTAGCACACTATGTGCCACAACAGCCAATAACCCACACAGGGTACAGGTACCTAAAGCCACGAGGTACCATGACCACACCACCACCACACACAAAACTGCAACACAAGTGTTCCTCCTACAAGGCACACCACAGCGAGTCAAACCATAACTGGTGAGTCACCACTCATAACCACAACCACTGGCAAAGCATGATCGAGAGACGACGCCACCACATGGGAATGGACTACTGATTCATGATGCTAGTATCCAACTAGACAACAACACAAGAACTACCTCTCAGTCTCGCAGTCACAGATGAAAGGTCCAACTTCCGCTCCACAACCACACAGTAAAGCCAAAGAACAGTGGAGACCAACCAACACCACACCTTCAGACCACACAGCTGCAGGCCCATGCTTGACACCTTTAGAGACTCTGGCCTGAACTCTCTAAAGTGAGGCACTGAAAAACCGGACTAGTTGGGGCCCAGTACGTCTACTGGTGTCCGTACCCCTAACTACGAGCACGCCACAAGCGACCACACACCCACAAACATGAGTCGCTGCCCTGTGTCGTCCTTCCCTCAGCCAGACGTACAACTCAAACACAGGAGTGAGGTGTCCCGAAAGACGACATAGACCTCCACGGTACACACAGTAACGAGCATTAACGTGCCTGGCTCACATAAAACCTGGGGTCCCCAACTAGAGGCATTTCGGAATAGGCGCCAGACCACCTAACTCGGCAAGCACACAAAAAATGTCGATCACTCAACACAACCATAAAACTAATACAACGATACACAAACCATAATCAGCTTGTCACTGGTCACCATGTGACCTCCAAGCACTACACACTACTAAAGACATAACTACATTACAATCTTGCCTTTCATAGGTCATTTCTTGACCTCCATAGCAGCACACCACTATGCACATAACCACACATATATTTCTTAAAACATGCTTAACATTATTCATATAACCATTAACCTAAACATGCTTTGCTAATCATTAATCGACTCAAAACAACTTAAAATACCCTAAATGACCTGAGCTAGGTCCACACAGGACCCTCATTGCCTAAGGCTTAACCACTTATTTCGACACAGAAGAATGCGATGGGGCCACTGTCGCGATAAGAACACGACAAAAGGAAAAAAACACACACTAGAACGCGAAAGCGTCTACCTTCGCGTTAAGAATGCGACACAACATACTGCATGCATTCAAACCAAACGCGACGAGGCCAAGGGTTGCGACCTGAACGCGACAGCCTGATCCTTCGCCTTCTCAGACAGAAACCCTGCACTCTGGTTTTCACACAAAAACCACTCAAAACCCATTTCCATGCATACCAAACTTCTACAAATCAATTACACTATATAGAAAACAAACTACACATGTATAACATTAAACATGCTTCAAATCAATCAAATAATGCAATAAAACAAGGAAAGTCCTACCGATAAGAAGAACTTGCAGAACGAGGCTCAATCGGTACTCTCCACGCTCGAAGCAGCTTCTACGCACCAAAACCATGTAGAACACAAGCTCCAAAGCCGACGTTGTCGGAAATCAACGTAGCAACTCTCTCCCCGGTCAAACAGAGCTTGCTGCTCTGTTTGGCTAGAGGGCCAAACTTATCCCAAACTGGAACAAGAACGCGACGTAGCATTCTGCCACCTTCAGAACACGCCCACCTAACCATCACCTTTTGAAAACTCTCCATGCCACGTGTCACAAAGGTGGTGCGGAGAATGCGACGCATGTGACCGTTGCATTCAAAATGCGACGCCCCACTTTGTCGCGTTCACAACCAGTGAACCTATGGATTGTTTGGGCTATAACCTCTGGCCCACAACACCCACCACCAATGCACGAAGATCACGACCAGGCTCAACGACCCGACATTGGTCATGAGTACCACACCAGAACCAATAAAACATATTTGAACAGCCACAACATTACATCAATCCAACGTAAAGGGCCCCCAATGGGTTCGTTTCTTCTTGAAGGTAGGGACTACTTGTACCCTTCTCGATCTGGGTGGATTGGGAACCCCTCGTGGTTTGTAGATAGCATTTCCTGCTTCTCCATGCTCCCCTCCCTCGTATTGTGTGTTTTTGGTGTGTGGGTGGCCCTGGGTGGAGCATCCCGCAGGTCTACCCTTCTTCTGGTGTCGCGACCACGGTGCACATCACGACACCAGAGGGTGCGATCGTGTCGCAATGCATGTCGCAGTCTGACGGTCGAATGTTATATTGTCGCGGCGCATTCCCCATCGTGATAGGGTTGTTGTCGCAGTGCCCATGCCCATTATGATGGTATCGTGACGACCTAGGAGGACGCAACAGTACCTGTGTTGCCTCAGGTGTTTCTGTAGTCTCAGTTGGGGTGTCGGCTTGTGCCCCAGGGCTGTCTTGCCTTGGGACCTTCAGGAGGGGAACACGACAGGTTACCTCGCTGCATTCAGTGACTGAAGGTTACATCTTCATGGCCATATCCTGAAGCGGTGCTAGAAGGCTCGCGTCTCTCTAATATTGATTGTCTGGTGGTCCATCGATTATTAGAAGAGCGATGTTTTCCAAACTAACTGGTGGTGTTTTGAAGTTCTGGCTTGTCTGTGGGTGCCTCGTGCTTGCTGGGATTGTCGTGGGTTACAAGCCAGCATTCGGCATGGTTACTGTGTGCTTGCCTCACCTGTTCCCCCGGTGCTTGCACTTAAGGCTTGTCCCCTTCAAAGGTTGTCTCCATTGCCTGGGACCCCCATCCTCGAGAGCCTTTTGAGGGAGCATTTTGGGCTACAAGTGTGCCGAGTTGTCAGCCAAGTTGGTGGACTCTGGAGCTGAGGGGAAAACGAGGTTTGGACAGTGGCGCTGAGTCATTTGTAGAGCTCTCTACGTTGGTTGGGATGCCGAGGACATTCAGAGTTCTCTCGTCACAGGCTAGTCAGTCCTTCTTCTCACTGCCTTGCTCTGCATTGGTTCTGGAGCCGCGTAGGGAGGTTAGCCGTGGGGCCGCAACTTGGCTAGCTGAGGTGGTGCGTGCGTTCTTGTGGTGTCTGTGGCGGTCTGTCTCGCTCTTCCGGGGAGGTTAGAGGTAGGAGCCAGGATGGCAAGCAAGGGGTGGCCGGTGTGTCTCTTCTTGGCTGCAGTGGAGGTGGCTTGGTTGCTATTATTGTGACGGCGTTTCCTCATGAAGTTTCCAAGTGTTATCCATTGCCCTAGCTCGCGCGGCGGTTATAGCCTAGCAGTGCCTAGTTTCCGTAGGCATCGTGTTTGGCCTTGTTGGCCGTACTTCTAGTGGTTTCCGCTTCAGTGTCCTCTCGTTTCCATAGTCCCGTTCTGGGGTGCTAGTCCATAGTGGCACCAGCGTGTGTGGCTTCCTGACCTCGTGGTGTATCTGGGTCCAGGGTAGTTCTACTTGTAAGCCCTCGACCTGTGGAGGTCTGAGGGGGCCTTGCTTGTGGTGAGACATCCTTCTCACGTGGTTGCTCGGTGGTCTTCGTGAGACCCCTATCTCAGCAGGGGTGCCGTGACTTGTTTCCGTGTTGTGCCTGACTTTGGGGTTTCTGCGGGAGTCGTGTGTGTGTCACAACCGTGGTTGGTGGTTGTGGCATTGCATTGTTCTGTTCCGCTACTAGTAGTACCCTGCTATTGGTGTTCCTCGCTTTACAACTTTTTAGTGTAGTTTCCTATTTTTAGAGTTCTTGCTACTCGGCT
This sequence comes from Colocasia esculenta, assembly GCA_014218235.1. Classification (NCBI taxonomy): domain Eukaryota; kingdom Viridiplantae; phylum Streptophyta; class Magnoliopsida; order Alismatales; family Araceae; genus Colocasia; species Colocasia esculenta. The sequence goes on along the minus strand of JACBKR010002567.1, from coordinate 18,530 downwards.
GGTGAGGGACTGGTAATCCCACTGGGCCTTGTTCGCGAGGCTCACCTCCCTACTTCTTCAGGTAGGGGCTCGTCGTCACGGGAGCTCGGTGTCGGACGGGTTGCGGAGGCAGCTGTGGCAACGTGTGTTGATAGTAGTAGTGGGAGCGAGTGTTGTGAGCTCTTGTACCTGATTGAGTTGAGAGTTGTGCTTGAAATTCTCGTGTTATGTCCCTTAGGACTGCACCTTTCTCTTGTACTTGTGCTTTTACTTAGGACACATTGTACAATTGTTATGTGTGTTGTAGTTATTAAATTCAATACATATCTCACTAGACTATATCTTCTAACCCTTCCAGGTTTTTGGATCCGTGGGTGGCAGTGCGAACTTCGGGGTCCCTGGCAAGGTTCGGGATGTTGGGTCGTTAAATATACTATACTCGACTCATTGTGCTATGTGTTATTGCTTGCTATTTCATGTTGTTCGTGCTATGGCCATCCTACTCTTTGTGCTATATTTGAAACATGTTCTAGTTGAACCATGTTATTTCTGCTATTACTTTCTCAATATTACTTAACACTCTTTATCATTAGTTACTCTGCTCTTTATTACATTAATCACTAAAAGCATGTCTGACTATGAGATATTAAGTCCTACTAGGTGTTATCACTCACCCTGTGCTATTTGTGAATTTTTTCATGCGAGTCAGAGGAAGAGAATAACACTACGAGGATGGGTACGAGTAAGAGTGAACCTGACGTGACCAGGGAAGCATCTCGTTATCTTAGAGTCTTAGTATAGTTAGATAATTGCTACAATGATGTCAATTGGGCCCATAGTATGACTCTAAATTAATGATTGTATAGACATTAGTGGAATTATCAATGAAATACATTTGATTAAGTATTATTCAATGTTCAAAGGATTGATGTCTATTATACGCTATCTACTCGCACTATATTATTGCCTCACATTTTGATATTTTGCGTCAGAGCATGACAGTTTTATGGTATCAAAGCCTATGTCTTAAGTCTAGGATGTTCTAGGTTGAACTGTCTTGACTACTCATTGACTATCTTACCCATGTGAGGATTGGGTAGAACCATGGTTAAGATCTAAAGATATTCACACACGGACTAACTTAATGCCACTTTAATATCCTAATGTCAAATTACTTTTAAAGGAACATAGGAATTTGCAATGGTTGTTGAGCATGCTCAAATGAGTGGCATGCAACAAACCACTCAGGAACTCACTTGCACACTTATGCAAGCCACCCAAGGCAGAGAAACCATGGAGTTGGTGATCTTCATCGCAACGTTAAGAGCATGAACCCACCTCTATTTAGTGGTACTACTGATCTTGATTAAGCCGAGCACTGGTTTAAGGAGATAGAAAGGATCTTCACATCATGTAATGCGCAGACAGTGATAAGGTATTGCTTGCAACATTCCAACTAGAAAGAGATGTCTGCGCATAGTGGGAATCTATGGAAGCGACAAGGGCTGATGGTCAATTTACTTGGATGAATTCAAGAAAGAATGAATACCAAGTATTTCTCTGAAGTATCCAGGAAAGGAAGGCTATAGAGTTCGCTACTCTGAAACAAAGAAGTCTCTCTATAGTAGACTACGAGGCCTAGTTCTCTAGACTAGCCCATTATGCTAATCATCTTGTCAACACTGAAAAGATGAAGACTAGGTGGTTCCTCAACAACTTAAGCAAAATATATCACACAATTGGCACCCCTGATATTCAAACATACGTTGAGATGGTTAAGAGGCTCACTCCTAAAGGATGCTACTGACCTTATGATCACATCAAAGGGAGAGCAATGAAAAGAGAGCAAGTATCTAGCCCTGCTAGTACCAAGCCAACTAACGGAAAGAAGCGGCCATTCAATATCACTGAAGGTCTGAGTCAAGAAAAGAAGCCAAGATCAATGTTCCCTCCACTCTAGCAAAAAGCGACTACAAGCACTATGAAAGTCTGGCTGCTCTGTCGATGAATGCTAGAGAAAAGTTGGCACATGTCTGCACCGCGGAAGTCATGAGCATCGCATCCCTGAATGCCCGCTGCTTAAAAAACATGAATGGCGCCCTAATGGAAAATGAAACAAGGAAAACTGTAAGCTGTGTAGAAGACTGAAATCACTAAGGATGGTGGAGTGGTAGACAGTACACTACAAGTCCTTTCTCATCAACATTTTTTTTATTTGATATTGTTGCTACACATTCATTCATATCTCAAAACTTTGCTAAAACAATAAATGTTAAACTTGCGTCTATGGTTTTGACATCCCTGTCACAAACCAACTGGGAGAAAAAGCAAAACATAACAAATACTTTCCATTAGCTGATGTTATGATGGAGATCTCAACCTGAGAGCCAACCTGATATGTATGCCCATGGAAGGCTATGATATTATACTGGGAGCCGACTGGCTTTCAACTTATAGGCCTAGTGTCAACTGTAGAAGAAGGAAAGTTACATTTAGTAAATTCTCAAAGTTATCATCCACAAGACTTAGACATAAGAGACATATGTCTCTAATCTGCCCCATACGAACGCACAACATGATCAGGAAATGATGTGTGGCTTTCCTTGTGGTCGTAGTGGTTGAAAAGAAAGAGTCCGAGATAGAAGATATACACATAGTCTAGGACTATTCGGACGTCTTCCTCGATGAGCTGATAGGAATTCCACCTGTCACATCTCAAGAATTATGCAGTAGATATATTTAAATTGAGATCGATATTTCGAGATGTGAATAGTCGGCAAGTAAGTTTCTAGCTAGCGAGCTTTAGATGTGTATCTAAACACATAATAGGGTCCACATAATGAACACAATGAAACTAATATTCAAAACTCATTAATGTTAAACACAACATTGTTAACTCCACACTCATAATGATGTGAGAAAAGGAAAATTACATAAGTATTTGCTTCCTCGCCCGACTACATTGAACTAACTCTGAAAGTAAACTAACAACATATATTATGGATGGAACACGCTCATCACTCAGATGCTTGGCCTTCCTCTTCCTGGTCTATGTCACCTAAAATGTTAAGAAGCAGGTATGAGAAAACTAGCCTAGTAGGATTACACCTCCATGTGCGGGCAGTAATATAAGTGATTAATATTTTAAGAACTAGGCAAGCATGATGATCAAGATATGCATGAACGATAAATCCATTTAAACACGATACGTGAACAAGATTGACTAAACAAGAATGATTGAACAAGATCTAGCATGATGTAACAAGGAAGAACTAGCAGTATAGCAGTATGTATAGGCACGGAAGATGTCAATCATTTGCAAGAATGCAGGATGGCCATATACACACAAGCAAGCAAGCACGCACGACCAAGAACTTTTAACATGTAACAGTAATCATGCACGATGACATAGTGCACACTAAGGATCTATGCCACCTTCGAATGCACACTATGAGCACGTGTATGTGGTTTTTGTAGACGCGCCCTTTTCTCTTTTATTCTGGTAGGACACCGTCCCACGGAGGTGAAAGCGAGGGCTTTGAAAAGAAAGGAGTTTTTGGTGGTGTGTTTGAAACAGTGAAAAATCAGAAAAAAGAATAAGATGATGTGTAAAGGAAAGAAAGAAGATGATCGCCAGGTGCACGAGGGCACCGATGGAGACGGATGATAGGAGGGGTTACAGAGGTACCTACCTTTCACCCAAAGATCGCGGGAGTTGCGTATGTGGGTCCTACCTCCTCCTTCCACCGGCCGGCCGGCGAAGGAGATTTAGCTCCGGTTACCTTGCAAAAAAGGACAAAGAAAACAAATGACGAGAGGATTAGACTATGAAAGTGTAGTAAAAGTCATATAGAATGAATAAAAAGCATTAAATGGGCGTTAACACACCTTATAAGGTGGTGTTAAACCCTAAAATATAGGCTGGGAAAAATGACGTGAGTATGTGTGGTGGATGTGAGATGCATGCAATACAATAAGTGAAATGAAAATAGGAAGAAGGGAAATGGCGATATAGCCCACGGTGGTGGCAGATGGAGAGGATGAAGGGACGCTCCACCCGTCTTGCTCCAGCGCTCGTACGAAGGATGGGAACTCCGGATCGCGAGGGGGAAGACGTGGAAGGCACTCCTCCTCGGCTCCGGAATGCACTTTCGATCTAACAGGGCTCCGCCTCGAGATGTAGGAAATTATAGCACGGAGGATGAGGCGCCAATTCGGTAGGGCTTCGCCGTCTCTGGGAATTAGGTTCGGGATCCTCAAATGGTTGCAACCGGGCTGTATTTATAGGCACTGGTAGCTCTTAAATCGCGCTGGGTATAGCGGACACCTATCAATAGTTAACCGCGTCCACACGGCGTGCCACAATTTACAAACCCTTGATTTGATGACAACGTGATGATTAAACCTGTAACCGCCTTCAAAATCATGTCTGGACACCACGCCGCATTTTCTTATCGAATCAATCTTTGATTGAATCGATGTTTGATTTGACAGTAGATCATAGAAATGCGGCATGCCGCTCAGACGTGTTTCAAAAGTGCTCTAACTTCGAGGCATGGACTCTTAATGGCATCGACTGCAGGGATTTGACTTTTAAACTGTGGCGGGTGCAGAGGACGCGAATCCGAACTGCCTATGTGCTAGACAGGCAAGTTAGATTCACGTCGGCTATATTGGCCGTGGATCAATACCCAAAATGGTGTCTACTGTACCAGACGCGAATCCTTCAATTCCACAGACCCCTTCAGCCTATCTAGAAAAATTCCTAAATGTCCTAGAAAATCCAGAAAATTAGGAAAATCACTCAAGAGGTTAATTGAAAAGAGTCACTTTGTGCATCACGGTGCAACATGATATTTTCTCGATATGTGGCCAAAATGGTGTGTCTACAGCTGCCTCGCCTGGGTGTCTGCTTTGCAGGGGAGCGAAGCGGAGGGACACAGAATGGAGTGTATCGCTTTTGGAGTTCGTTCTTTAGAGGCGAAGACTCCGAGGCGCCCACAAAGAGGGGGGTGGAAATAAAAAAAATGGAAAATGTTGTGTGGGTGGATATGGAGTGAAAAGCGGGAAATGATGGAAAATAAAGATCGTGATCGCCATGCACGCGAGGGTAGCGAATGGAGACGCACGGAGAGGGGTGCGAGATGGAAGAAGTGATCACGAGAAATATCTGTTGGAGCGTGGGGCGATTGCACAACGGTGTGGGTCCTTTCTTCCTCTACGAGCATGGCCGGCGGCCGGTAGAGGGCATTTCCTGGTTTGATTACCCTGACAAAATAGACAAAAAAGAATAAAAGGGATTAGCCACGTGTGTGTAATATTTGATGATCAGATCATCCCCATATAATTTCATGAATTATATATCTACTTTGGTGATTAGCAAAATCCTAACAATTAGTATCTAACAAGTTTCTATGAAGCTTAGTCACAGGAAATAAACTAGGCAAAATCAAGCAAAGACTTGTAAGTAAATCCATACTTTGTTGTTCTTAATTTTCCAGAGCATGAAATTTCTCTAAGTACACATCGACTCACTTTGAAGCATAATGATTTCATAAGTCAGAATAACTCTTTCATAAGTTTCATATCATTTTTGGTTTATATCGATTTCGATCTCAGAACGATTTCGTAAGTGGCATAACGATTTGCTCTCATAACGATTCGACAAGTGAGTATAACGATTTCAATCTCACAACGATTTCGTTCGTAAGCATAACGATTTGACAAGTGAGTATAACGATTTCATTCTCACAATGATTTTGTAAGGGAGCATAACGATTTCTCATAACGATTTGCTTATAGTGTTATAAAAATTTAGTTATGAAGATTTGCTCATAACGATTTGGTTATAACGATTTGCTCATAACGATTTGCTTATAGTGTTATAACGATTTGCTCATAACGATTTGCTTATAGTGTTATAACGATTTGCTCATAACGTTTGGTTATAACGATTTGCTCATAGCGATTTACTTATAGTGTTATAACGATTTGGTTATAACGATTTGCTCAAAACAATTTGGTTATAACGATTTGCTCATAACGATTTGGTTATAACGATTTACTCATAACGATTTGGTTATAAACGATTGCTCATAACGATTTGCTTATAATGATTTGGTTATAACGATTTGCTCATAACGATTTGGTTATGAATGCATAACGATTTTTGCGTACAACATTTGTTTACGAATGAGCAACGATTCACATGAACAATGACTCATTCACAACGATTCTATAAGTCATGTTCATATTGACTTCAAGAGCTATAACGACTTGATATTTGAACATCTTAACAAGTCAAAGTCATCCCGCGTATTTCTCTGTTATCCATGCATTAAAATAACCGTACATTTCTCTGCACGATGCATGTCCAGATATCTTCTATTCTTATGCTCCTGCATATGTAATATCTTTTTGGAAAGACACAAATGGAAATTTCTAACTTGCTGTATTCTAACTCTAATGTTGACTGACAACAAGAGACACCTTAGCTGTCTACGTTTTAGTATTTAATGTGTGAAGGTCTCTGACAGCACGACTCTATACAACGTTGGATGAAGTAGAAGCTGGAGGATATCAAAAGGATTTTCTTCTTACGTGCATCGAACATAAAGAACCATTGACTACAAAGGAAAGCCATCCAGTCTAACGTTCTCGGAACATAGAGACAACAGATACTTCAACGGCTACATTTTCAAAAGATGATACAAATAGAAGACTGGTGCATACGTAAAGAATAACTAATCTTGAGAATTCAAAATCTGTAGGCACCATAGAAGAGCTTAAGTCTCACTCCATCGTCTTGTTGTAGCTCTTTGCTCTCTGTGTCCAGTGTAGAACCTTGAGAGAGCTTTTGTGAACTATGAGTGTTCTTATTTGTAGATCTTTTCCTCTCAGTCTTCGCTTCGGATTAAGCACTGTGCTATTAGCTTGGTCCAGGGCGTATCATCCCTTGAACACATCTTTGTGTTATTCCCTTCATGTTGAAGGAAGACCTGGGGTTCCCAGGTGTTGTTCCCTTCGTGTTGAAGGAAGACCTGGAGGGTTCCAGGGTGTTGTATTCCTCTTTGGGTTGTGAAGAGAAGACTAGCTGCGGCTGGGTGTGTAAGTGTCCTTGAGGGGGAGTGTACCCTGGGTAGTGTATCCTGAGTTGTTGCTCAGGGACTGGACGTAGGACTCCTGTGGAGAGGAGTTCCGAACCAGGATAAAATATGTTGTAGTGTGATTGCTTGCTTTGCGTTTGTTGTTTGCTTTTCACTAACGCTAAGAATCAATGAAGTGCTTGTTGTATGAACATTTTTGTCGATAGGTTTAGGTATTCAAATTAAAAAAATCCCATTCACCCCCCCTCTGTGCTTGCTAGCTGGGCAACAAGTGGTATCAAAGCTAGTCTCTTGACAAAGAAGAAGATCCAACGATCTGAAGAGAAAAGATGAAATGGCAGCCCAAGGTCACTTCGAAGGTCAGTCAGTAAACAGGCCACCGTTGTTTGATGGTGAACTACACATATTGTAAAACAAGAATGGAGTTCTTCCTTCAAGGGCTCGACTATCAAATTTGGTCGATTGTAGAAGAAGTAGATCTTCTGGTCACCAACGACAAAGACAAATGGACAGAGGATGACAAGAAGAAAATTTCTCTCAACTACAAGGCTAAGAGCATATTGTGTTGTGCTCTCAGCAAGAAGGAATTCAACAGAATCTCTCGCCTGCAAATCCGTAATGGAGATGTGGGAGAAGCTAAGGATCACCTACGAAGGCACAGACAAAGTAAAAGAAACCAGAATAGACATTCTGGTAACTCAATATGAAGATTTCAGATGCAACCCGGTGAAACAATTACACAAATGTACAGTAGGTTCATCGACATCACTAATGGATTGGCTGGTCTTGGTAAGACCTATCAGATGGGAGACATGGTTAGGAAAATTCTCAGATCCTTGCCTGTCTCGTGGACTCCAAAAGTAACAGCAATAGAAGAGGCTAACGACTTGAAGATAATGTCGTTAGAAAAACTCATTGGGTCCCTTATGGCCCATGAGATTACATGGAAAGGTTGGGAGACATCTAGCAGAAAGAAGCATTCCAACGCACTCAAGGCAGAAGAAGACACATCAGAAGAAGGCTCATATAGCCAGGAAAGCATGAACAACAGTGAAGATGAAGAGGCAATGCTATCTAGAAGGTTACAACGCATCTTGGCTAAGAAAAGAAGTATCAGTCCGGAAGAAGATACTTCAAGAAGGGAAAAGACTTCAAAAGGTCATAAGTCAAAGATGCAAAGAAGACTGAACCGATTTGCTATGAATGCAAGAAGCCCGGACATATCAAGGCAGAATGTCCAAGCTCAGAAAATGAGTTCAGAAAGAAAGACAGTTCCAGAAAACCTAGAAGATTTAAGAAGAAAGCCATGGCAGCAGCATGGGACAACATAGTGACTCTGACACGAGTCAAGCTCAAGCAATGAAGAAGAAGAAGAAGCCAACCTGGCATTCATGGCCAACCTAGAAGACAAGGTAACATCAGACTCATCTTTCTCTTCATGCAATGAATCTGATTCTGACAACTTAGAAGAAGCTTTTAATGAACTGTATTGTAAATATAAAGAAGTGTGTAAATCACTAAAAGCCAATAAGAAAAATCTGCATGCTTAGAAAATACTAATTCAGACTTAAAATTTGAAATAAGCAAATGAAAAAACAAATTACTGAACTAAAAAGAAGAAATGAATTGTTATGCGAAGACTTGAAAATTAAAATGAACAATTAGCGAGTTGGAAAACCAAGAAACTATAAATAAATTAAAACAAGAAGTTAACACTTTAAAAATAGAAAATGAAAAATTGTCAAGCACACTAGAAAAATTTACTAATGGCAAAACAACATTAATATAAAAGGTGCTAGATGGTCAGGTAAAAGAAACATGGATTAGGTTATACTCCTCCCGATAATGAGGAAATAGTAGTATATCCTAAAACATATCCAACTCCTAATTTTGTAGCTGAACAAGACACAACATAAAATCAAATTTTAAATACATTCCAACTGAAAAGATAACTAAAATATCTTGTTGTAGCCATTGCAATAAGTTAGGACACATTAAAGTATCATGTCTAACTAAACATAAAATATGGATAATTAAAAGAAAAATTGATGATACTAACCAATCAGGACCCAAAAGAACTTTGGTACCTAAAGCTTAATGTTTTTAATGCAGGGAAACCTTCGAGCATCTAAATGGTACTTAGATAGCGGATGCTCAAGGCATATGTCAGGTAGCAAGAAGCTGTTCTCTCACCTTGAAGCTGAAGAAGGCACAGTTACATATGGTGACAATGGCAAAGGAACTGTAATAGGTTGCGGACCAGTTGGTAGCAAAGGAAAAGTTATCATTGAAGATGGACTTTGTGTGACAGGACTGAAGCACAACCTTATTAGTATCAGCCAGCTGTGCGATAAAGGACATCAGATCAGATTTCAAGAGTCAAAGTGCAGTATTATGAAGGATGGTGGATCTTGTTTGAAGCCAGCAGGGAAAATAACCTGTATATACTTTATTTGGAAGAACTAAAGGATCAGGACATATGTCTGGCAGCAAATAAAAAGCAGTCAACAGATCTCTGACACCGAATACTGGGCCACTGCAGCTTGGATGGCATGAGAAAGTTGATCAAGAGAAGCTTGGTGGAAGGTCTACCAAGGTTAGTGTAAAAATGAATGTTGTCTGTAGGCCGTGTGCAAAAAGGAAGCACACCAAGTCATCCTTCAAGTCAAAGACCTTGGTAACAACCTCTAAACCCTTAGAACTTCTACGTATGGATCTATTTGGGCCAATGAGGACCACAAGTCTCGGGGGAAAAAACTTTGGATTTGTTATAGTAGATGACTACTCCAGGTTTACATGGGTTTCTTTCCTAGAACACAAGGATGATACTTTTGAAAGTTTTTTTAGTTTCAGCAAGAAAGTTCAAAAGGATAAGAAGTGTAGCATCATTAATATCCGATCAGATCATGGAGGAGAATTTCAGAATGAGAGCTTTGCAAAATTCTATGATAGCCAAGGAATAGAACACAACTTCTCAGCACCAAGGACACCACAACAAATTGGAGTTTCTAAAAGAAAGAATAGAACCCTATTGGATATGGCAAGGACAATGCTGTCAGAATATGATTTGCCAAGATATTTTTGGGCCGAAGCGATCAACACAGCATGCTATATCATCAACAGAGTAATGATCAAGCCAATCTTGAAAAAGACTTCATATAAGCTATACAAGCAGAAGAAGCCAAAGATCAGCCATTCAGGACATTTGGATGTCCATGCTTCATCCACAACAATGACAAAAGGGACATTAGTAAGCTAGATGCAAAATCAGAAGAAGGTATATTCATGGGGTATGCTTCCAAACCCAAGGATATAGAGTATTTAACAAATGAACTTTATTAATTGAGCAATCAATGCATATTATTTTGATGAAACTAACCCTTCCTTGAGAAAGGAAGTAGATAGTGATATTGATGATATAGATGAATTGTCCAAGAAGCTAAAGAACACATCTATTGAGATAAGGATGATCCACCATTAGAAGATCTACAACAAAAGGATACATCTCACGATAATCTTCCAAAAGAATGGAGGTATTAGAAGATCACCCACTGGAAAACATCATTGATGATCCATGGTTGGGGTAAGAACCAGAGGTAATATAATTCCTTGTGACTACATTGCCTTTGTATCTCAAATAGAGCCTAAGATAGTCAATGAGGCATTGTCTGATGAATCTTGGATAATAGCCATGCAAGATGAACTTAACCAGTTCAAGAGAAACCAAGTAGGGTCCCTTGTTCCGAGATCATCAGATCTTGTGATTGGCACCAAATGGGTGTTCAGGAACAAGTTGGATGAAGCTGGTGTGATCATAAGAAACAAGGCCAGATTGGTAGCTCAAGGCTATTCCCAAGAGGAAGGCATAGATTTCGATGAACCTATGCACCAGTGGCTAGACTTGAGGCCATTAAGATTTTACTTGCATATGCTTCTGCATCAAATTTAAAACTCTTTCAAATGGATGTAAAATCTGCTTTTCTGAATGGTTTTATAAAGAAGAGGTATATGTAGAACAACCACCTGGTTTTGATGACATGTATTTTCAAAATCAAGTTTTTAAGTTGCATAAAGCTTTATATGGTTTAAAGCAAGCACCTAGAGCTTGGTATGAAAGGCTGAGTTCTTTTTTGTTAAATCATGGTTTCATTAGAGGAAAAGTAGATAGCACATTATTCATTAAGTCTAAACTTAAAAATGTGTTACTTGTTCAAATATATGTTGATGATATAATATTTGGCTCTACTGATGAATCTCTTTGCAAGTATTTTGAAAAGCTTATGCAGGGAGAATTTGAAATGAGCATGATGGGGGAGCTTAACTACTTCCTCGGATTGCAAATCAAACAAGGAAAGGAAGGATCTCACATCTGTCAAGCCAAGTACACCAAAGAATTACTAAAGAAGTTTGGATTTGAAAATGCCAAGCCACTGTCAACACCCATGAGCACATCAACAAGGCTAGACAGTGACAAAAATGGTAAGAAAGTAGATCAGAACTTTACAGAGGTATGATAGGTTCATTACTCTACTTAACAACATGTAGACCTGATATATTGTTCAGCGTATGTATATGTGCTAGGTACCAGGCAGATCCTAAAGAGTCTCATTTAATTTTTGTTAAAAGGATCTTTAGATACTTAGCCAAAACTCATGATCTAGGATTATGGTACCCAATTCATGTGAAATTAATTTAGTCGGATATTCTGATGCTGACTATGTTGGATGCAAAGATAGGAAAAGCACTAGTGGATTTTGTCAATTTCTTGCAGGATGTCTGATAGAAAGATTTATCTATATAAAACTGAAATATAAATCTTTCAGAATAACCAATTTTTCTCTCCCTGTAGTTAAGAAAAATCTCATTAAAATTTACTTATTTCTTACTTATCCGAGACGGTTCGATTATTTTTAAAGTATTTATTCCTCCAGCGAACTGGTCACTTTGTCATTTTCTGCCATTATGGTGCCTCTTGTTTCGAAAAGTCACCTTTATTTTTTTTGATGAAAACCCAAAATCTGTGGTACAACGATTCACCCTTCCCTTCATCTTCTTCAACTTACCTGAGGCGATACCCTATCGACACCGGCATCGACTCTCTGGATTTCAAAGCCTCTAACTCCTTCCCGCGAGAATTTTCTTGAGGGCTTCTGGTCCTTTCCTCATTCCAATCATCCAGAAACTTTCCCCATTCAAATCCATGGCCACTTCTAGTGTATCCGGCAGCGTCGGGGGCTATGGAGCTGCGTTTCTTACCGCCGAGCAGCAAGAGAGGTATGCCTCTGTGAAGATCAAGGTTTGTGGCAACAAGGCATGGATGTTGCAGATTTACAGAAGAATGGAATGGGCAGCATCATTGCAGCAATGGAGAGGATGAAATGGTCGAAGAGGGCAACTCTGTCGGAGGTGAGTTATCCAGACCTAGTGAAGGCATTTTTCGTTTGTTTGAAGACTGAGGAGGATGGGTCCTTGACATCCACTGTCAAGGAACCCATTAAGATTACCTATGAGCTTTTAGAAACTTGATTTGGAGTTTGCACCACCGTCATAGTGGGGTTCACACTGTGGATATCCAGGCGAAGGGATTAGGGATGTTGGTCTCGAGTACAAATTAAGGATGGAAGATAGACATCAACCAGCTTAATGCATTCAACGGATTCTACATTTCATAGTGTGCCAGATTCGGGTCCCTAGGAGTGGCAGCTACTCGACTTGTACAAAGGTGGACTTAGATATGATGTTCTAGGCTATCCAGAACTAGAGCATAAATATGGCAGAGGTTATGATAGAAAGGATGAAGTTTGCATCCACTCAGGTTGGGACAAGAAGAGCAAGCTAAATGTGTCCCTACCATACGCACATCTGCTCACCAGGTATTTTAACATTTTGGCATCAATTTATCTGGAGCAGTGTCAGAGAAAATAGGCCAGGCATTCGAAGCAGAAACTTAAAGAAAATGGATTCTCATAAGTTGGAGGTATATGGACCAAGACCTCAGTGGCTGAGGGTGAAGCCATTATCGGCGAAGCCCAAGAAGTCCTAGAAGAAGTAGGAGAAGCAGCAGTAGCAGCAGAAGTACCAGCAGGACCAGAAGTTCAAGAGTAGGAACAAGAAGTTATCCGTTCAGAAATTATAGTGAACAAGTAGCAGCAACAGCAGAGGTCCGAGCAGAAGAATCGGTGATCATTGGAAGCCAGATTGAGGACATTCCTCAAGATTTATTGAGCCTGTTGGACAAAATTCAGAAGTTGCACTCCATCCTCTCAAGTAGCTACAATTCTTAGGAGTGTACTGGACTCTTTAACTAATACTGAGGTGGAGCCAGAGATCTTGTAGATCAAGTTGCAGAGGTTGTAGCATCTGGTCTCAGTACAGATGTTGTCATGGAGGATGCTCCTATTCAGAGGGAGCAAGAAGAAAGATTTCTACCAATTGATACCCATATGGAAGATGCTCCTATTCAGGGGGAGCAATCTGTTGAAAGGAAGCACAATCCAGGGGAGCACACTGCCAATGCCCCCATTGATGATCAGTTCAGAGAAGGCATTGTGGAGAGTGCCTCAGGTGAAGAAGATATGAATAATGTGGAGCCCGTTGCGAGGGCAAGAAGCAAGGGAAAGAAGCAGCTTCTGGGATTCCTCTCTTGACCAGAAGGCCTCATCAGAGGCAGAGAAAGAAGAATTGAAGGTCAATTTGAAGCCCTTAGTTGCTAGAATGGATGAACAAGGAAAGATTTTGCGCTCTATGCAATTAGATATTCAGTCAATTTTCATAAGCCAGAGTACTTCAGCTAAGGAGATGGCATGGTTAGAAATGCAGTTAGATGGGTGCGAAGTGAACTTATTAGCATTAAAGATTCTATTGCCATACTTGGAGATCTGGTCAGGGCACAGTCCTCAAATGCCCCTCCTGCTCCTTCTCCTGTAGAACCTTTCGATGTTCTGGGCCTTCAGAGGCCGGGCAACAAGATGCTGGGCCATCAGGGCCAATTCAGAAGACCTAGAGGGCCATCTAGGCACAGGCTGTTGATGAGGCAGCAATTGCAGTGCAGGATCATGCTGAAGCTGTGAGTCTGGGCCATCAGGGCCAATAGAGGTTTCTGGGCCAACAGGGCCATGGTTTCCGAGGGTGAGATTCTAAGAGTAGAAGAGCCAGCTATAGCTCTAGAAGCCCCTGATCCTTCACCTCTTGCAACTCCGGCCCCTCCTTAAACACCATCTTCCTCCACACCCCACCAGCACCTATCCCTTTCAACACCCATGCCTCGCTCCATTTCATCTCCAACACCATTTCCTTCTGAATCCTCCTGATCTCTTGCCATCTCCACATCCATTCCTCCACCTCCTCCTGTCATTGAAGACCCTCCAGTCTCATCATCATCTGGAGCCTCATCTTCCTCTGTCCTTCTTCTGCTGACCATCCATCATATCTCCTTCTACCCATCAATCCATTCTTCATCCTCCTACTCCTCCCTCCTTTATTACCTTTATACCTGAAAGTGCACAACTTGAAGGTCCCTTCTCAAGAATTCGAGGATGAGTTGGAATTACCACAATCCGTTCAGTCTGAAGTTGGTTCTCATATCCACAGAACTGACTCTCCGTCTTCTAGTCCTTCTTCTAAAAAGAGGAAACTCTCCAACACTCTTGCTCTTCCAAGTTTCCTCCTCTTTGGTTTTCGCTCACTGTTGACAATCGAAGGAACCAATCTATTGTGAATATCTCCAAAAGTGTATCCTTGCCACCTTTTTGGTGTTCCTTTTCTCAATCTCACTGATCCCCTCAAGGTGTCCTTCCTACTGCCACATCTCCAAAGTTGATCAATAAAATATCTTCAAATGGCTGAATGCAAGTCTGAAGATCAGTGGGCTAAAGGCACAAGGCTCTTTACAGGAGTTTCTACTTGCAAGTCAGATCGGTTTTCCACCCTGGATTACCCACTCACTTTCTCTGAGTGGTTTGTCATTCATCACAAAACCACTTGGGCACCCTTCATTCAAAAGGAAGTAAAGCTCATCCGTACTTCTAGCTTTCAATGACCATCCTTATCTTCATAAGCTACCTGAAGTGAAGTTGGGTCAGTTCCAGGGACCCATTGCTTCATTAAAAATTGAAAATCTAGTTAATTGCTCATTCAAAGTGGATTTCGCTACCCTGCAAATACCAGACAGTGTGCTTCTCCCCCCAACTGCATTCTTTGCTCATGGACTCCTCAGTTGGTCCTGTTATTTTGAGAGATTTGCTCCTGTAATGGGTAGGATCTCAGCTCGTAGGGTCGTCTCCCTCCTTCCAAAGATTCCTCTTCCGGAATTTCATCTAGGACATACACTTCTAAGGTTCTTGCCCCTCTCTCTCTTTGAAAGTGAAAGGCTCTCTCCTCCGATTGGGAAAAACATTACAACCAGTCAGCCCTTCAGTTGGAAGCCTTGAACAGCTCCTGTTTAAGGCAGGCAAGCCTACTCTCTCAGCTGAAGTATTTTTAGACTTGAATTCCATCCTCTGGTTCAAGAGCCCTATGATCAGTGGGTCGAGCGTTAAAACTTTTTATGGCTTGTGAAGAAAGATCTCCTGCAGCATCAGATCCACACCCTATCAAGATCAACCATTGTTCTTCATTTGCCAGCTTGGATCTTTCATTTCCTTCAAGGTCTCCCTTGGCAAAGATGAATATGCTACCTTTCTAGACGCTTAGCGCCAACTTCACATCAAAAGAATGCTTCCTGTCATGGGGTCATCTTATTCTATTTTTTTGGGTTTTTCAGACCTATTTTGAGGAACAGGAATGCAAGGCTATGCGCATTATTCAACGGCATGCCTCTCTTCTATCTCCTGCTTTCTACCTTCATGTACCGCTCCAAATAAATAGAACAGTTATGTGATCTCTCTTTTCTCTTTCTTCTTTGCCTCCGAATGATATCTTTTTGCTTAATGACAAAAGGGGGAGAACTATAGTATTTCTGAAATACATTTCTTCTTATATTCTGTACATTCCTTAGATTTATTTCAGAAAGTCTATGCTTATTTTTATGTTTTGTCATCACCAAAGGGGGAGATTGATGATCAAATAATCCCATATAATTCATGAATTATATATCTTTTTGGTGATTAACAAAATCCTAACAATTAGTATCTAACAAGTTTCTATGAAGCTTAGTCATAGGAAATAGACCAAGCAAAATCAAGCAAAGACTTGTAAGTAAATCCTTACTTTGTGCTCTTAAATTTTCAATAAATTTTCAGAGCATGAATTTCTCTAAGTACACATCGACTTGCTTTGAAGCATAATGATTTCATAAGTCATCGCAAAGAATAACTCTTTCATAAGTTCATATCATTTTTGTTTATATCGATTTCGAACCCAGAACGATTTCGTAAGTGAGCATAACGATTTGCTCTCATATGATTCGACAAGTGAGTATAACGATTTCAATCTCACACACAATTTTGTAAGTAAGCATAATGATTTGTTGTCATAATGATTCACAGTGAGTATAATGATTTCAATCTCACAACGATTTCGTAAGTGAGCATAACGATTTGCTCTCTTAACGATTCAACAAGTGAGTATAACGATTTCATTCTCACAACTTTAGTAAGTGGCATACGATTGCTTATAGTGTTATAATGATTTGGTTATAACAATTTGCTCATAACGATTTGGTTATAACCATTTTTCTAATAACGATTTGGTTATAACGATTTGCTCATAATGATTTCCTATAGTGTTATAACGATTTGGTTATAATGTTTTCTCATAACGATTTAGTTATAATGATTTGCTTATAGTGTTATAATGTTTTAGTTATAACGATTTCGTTATAATGATTTGCTCATAACGATTTGGTTATAACGATTTGCTCATAACGATTTGCTTATAATGGTTTGGTTATAACGATTTGCTCATAACAATTTGGTTATGAATGCATAACGATTTATGCATTCAACGATTTGTTTACGAATGAGCAACGATTCACGTGAACAATGACTCATTCACAGCGATTCTATAAGTCATGTTCATATCGACTTCATGAGCTATAACGACTTGATATTTGAATATCTTGACAAGTCAAACTCATCCTGCATATTTCTCTGTTATCCATGCATTAAATATAACCATACATTTCTCTGTAACGCTGTACAGCAGACGCGACCTTCAGAGTGAAATGCATCTGAATGGCAGGTCGCGATTAGAATCGCGTGGGGACAGCGCGCCGCAACTTGAATTGGTCGCGTCTAGGCGGCAGGCCGCGATTCGCGAGGTCGGTTTGATGAGACAGGCACATGATTGCCGCCATGCTTCAGATTTCGTTCTGTAAGGATGCTGCGATAAGGTAGAGAATCGTGTCTGTCAGGGTTGCTGCGACTTGAAAGCAGCGACCATCACCGACTGATTACCTTAGGGACAATTTTTTAGGCATGCGCCTACGTGCGTTGTCTGCTGATGTGGAATTATGATTTGACCTCTCTGAATCGCGTCTATTGACATGGACGTGATTACAGAATTTTTCTCATGATTACGGGCCTGGGCGCGATGACTTTCTAGGCCACAACTGATTTTGATCGCATCGTAGAGGCAGGACGCGACTATGCATAGCCTACTTTGAATTGCTTCCGGAAGGAGGGACGCGACTATAAACTGAATAGCGTCGGCACCACGTGACGCGATAAGGTTTTCCAAATTTATTTATGAAAATGCTACAAAAATGGAATGGGATTGCGTTGCCCATGGCAAACGCGTTCATGAGAAGGCAATTTTCGTAAATAAAATGGGATTTATTGTCTCATTGTGCGGCCGACGCGTTAGTCCTATAGTCGGGTCGACTTTCTTGCCCCATAAGGTAGCACCCATCAAAGCCGTCGCGTTAAGCCAGGGTATCCTGAATCGCGTCCGGGATACTACGCCTTTAGGAACGCGCTGCCATACCCATCGCGACTTGGAATTTATGCCTACAATTCCCGAGGGCCCTGGAAATGAAGGGAAGAACAGAGGAAGAATGGGGGTGATCCATAATGATGGAGAAAACACTCTTTCAAGGCAAAAAGAAGGCCATTTGTGGCGTTATGGCGCACATGAAATTTACCCGCGGTGGAGTCGAATTCGCATGTCTACAGTTTTTGTATATAACATTCAACACGCAAGTACTCCCATCGCAGATGCATCGCCAGTAATCATGATACCCCATTGTTAACAGTATATTTATGACTCTCTGTCATTGGGCTAGATTGGAGCCCTTGGACACTCGTCGTGTTCGATACACACTCACTATTTCAAATGTAGATAGACACAGTCATTCATGACCAATAACAAGAGTTTCAAGGAGTATACATTTCACTATCATGTTCATGATGATTTCAAGAAAGACAAGTCATGTGAACAAGATTTCAAATAACGATAGTCGAGAGATTCATTTCGGATAGCACACGGTTGGTCATTATTTCTTTTAGT
>JACBKR010002566.1:0-26096 GCA_014218235.1 Colocasia esculenta | reverse complement strand
TAGAATTTCCGACGGAAATTGATCCGTCGGAAAATCCGTCGGAATGTGTTGTATATATATTTTTAAAATTGACAAATAAAAAAAGATTTTTCAAACCTGCTACAAATTCATAAATTTCACAAATACTCGACTCAACATAAATACAATAATATAAAACCATACAAAATAATAATATAAAAGTCAAGACAGATCTGCTGGATCGTCTGCTGTCCCTGCCTCGTCATTGTTAGGTGCCGGGGTGGATCCTATATTAAAAAAAAATTAATATGAGAAATATTAATAATAATTAAAAGACATATATTATTTCAAAAATTAAATTTAAAATATGTGATTATTCTCAAGTTAATTAGATACTATTTTTAGATCCATCGTTTCTGGGTATTTTTTAGATCCGTCATTTCAATGCCCAACCCAATCCGGAGATCCAAATTGGATTCCGTCAGTTCCACACGTCACTTTAACCCACCCGGTCGTGTGGAGAAAACGGCACGCCGATCCGATCCATTTGGGAGTTTGGACCCTCGGGTGTGTGGTTGACCCTTTATATATACTTGGGTGTTTTTTGATCCGTCATTTCAATGCCCAACCCAATCCGGAGATCCAAATTGGATTCCGTCAGTTCCCACATGTCACTTTAACCCACCCCGTCGTGTCGGAGGAAACGGCACGCCGATCTGATCCCTATTTGGGAGTTGGACCGTCGAGTTGTGTGTTTTGACCTTTATATATACTTGGGTGTTTTTTAGATCCGTCATTTCAATGCCCAACCAATCCGGAGATCCAAATTAGATTCCGTCAGTTCCCACACGTCACTTTAACCACCCGGTCGTGCGGAGAAAACGGCACACCGATCCGATCCCTATTTGGGATTTTGGACCCCCGGGTTGTGGTTTTGACCCTTTATATATACTTGGGTATTTTTTAGATCCGTCATTTCAATGCCCAACCCAATCCGGAGATCCAAATTGGATTCCGTCAATTCCCACACATCACTTTAATCCACCCGGTCGTGTCGGAGAAAACGGCACGCTGATCCGATCCCTATTTGGGATTTTGGACACCCGGGTTGTGTGTTTTAACCCTTTATATATACTTGGGTGTTTTTTAGATCCGTCATTTCAATGCCCAACCCAATCCGGAGATCCAAATTGGATTCCTTCAGTTCCCACCGTCACTTAAACACCACTTGGTCGTGTCGGAGAACGGCACGCCGATCTGATCCCTATTTGGGAGTTTGGACCCCCGGGTTGTGTGTTTTGACCCTTTATATATATACTTGGGTGTTTTTTACATCCGTCATTTCAATGCCCAACCCAATCCGAAGATCCAAATTAGATTCTGTCAGTTCCCACACGTCACTTTAACCCACCCGGTCGTGTCGGAGAAAATGGCACGCCGATCGATCCCTATTTGGGATTTGGACTCCCGGGTTGTGTGTTTTGACCCTTTATATATACTTGGGTGTTTTTTAGATCCGTCATTTCAATGCTCAAACCCAATCCGGAGATCCAAATTGGATTCCGTCAATTCCCACACGTCCTTTAACCAACCCGATCGTGTCGGAGAAAACGGCACGCCGATCCGATCCCTATTTGGGATTTTGACCCCCGGGTTGGTGTGTTTTGACCCTTTATATATACTTGGGTGTTTTTTAGATCCGTCATTTCAATGTCCACTAACCCAATCCGGAGACCCAAATTGGATTCCGTCAGTTCCCACACGCCACTTTAACCCACCCGGTCGTGTAGGAGAAAAGGCACGCCGATCCGATCCCTATTTGGGATTTTGGACCCCCGGGTTGTGTGTTTTTGAACCCTTTATATATACTTGGTGTTTTTTTAGATCCGTCATTTCAATGCCCAACCCAATCCGGAGATCTAAATTGGATTCCGTCAGTTCCCACATGTCTTTAACCCACCCGGTCGTGTCGGAGAAAATGGCACACCGATACGACAATAATTCAAATGCATACATAAGTAATATAAAAGATCGTCGTAATGGCAATAAATTGAGATGTAGAAATATACCTCTCAAACGGATACATCCATCGAAATTGTACTGGTCCTCCGACCCTTGCCTCATATGTAAATGGGATGATCGGTGCTCCATTGAATCAAAGAATGCTGGAGGAAATATCTACTCTAATTTGTAGACTGTCTGAATTATATTTTGCTCCCTAATTTTGCAAGTCTGATTTTGAGTTCTGATGCAGATAAAATCCTGAAGAATTGACTCAGCTCAGTTGCTTGCTCCCCATATTTGTTTCGGCAACAACTCACGAAAAGCAAGAGGCATCAGTCTTTGCATGAAAACATGGCAGTCATGACTCTTCATTCCGTATATTTTCCCTCGTTGACATTTACACAACGTGCAATATTCGAGACATATCCATCCGGAAATCTCAATTGCTTTAATCATTGCAACACTTCCTTAATCTGTCTGGCCCCAAGCACATATGCAGCTTTAGGTTGCACCACTTTTCCTTGAACATGTTGTAGGTCTAGTTTCTGGACGTTTGCAAAGTACTTTCAAATCGAAACGTGCCTTGACGTTATCCTTCGTTTTGCCTTTGACGTCCATAACTGTGTTGAACACATTATCAAAAACATTCTTCTCTATATGCATGACGTCTAGGTTGACGTAATCAAAGTGTTGACCAATAAGGCAATTCCCAAAAAATGCTTTGCTTCACCCAATTGTGATCCTTCCCAAAGCCAGGGATTTGTCGGGTACTACCAGCCAGTTGTGTTACAGTCGGTAAGTTCTGGACCCGCCTCGCCATGTTTCCACCAGACACCCGTTCCATATCTACCTCCTCCATCACAATTGTATTTTCATAAAAGAATCCTTTTGCTTTCGAAAGGATGGTCACTGGGTAGAAACCGCCGATGACAATCGAACCAACAAGATTTTCCCCCGATTTCAACACAAATGATTTAGAATCCTCCATGCAATAAGGACATGCCAACCTCCCATGTGTGCTCCAACCAGATAACATGCCGTAGCTGGAAAGTCACTTATTGTCCACATTAATGCATCCTTCAATTGAAATTCTATTTTCTGGATGCATCAAAAGACTGCACACCATCTGACCATAACAATTTCATCTCATCAATCAACGGTCTGAGATATATGTCTATATTCTTTCCTCCTAGACTTTTTGGACCCGGAATCAGCAATGAAAGGAACAGATTCTCATGCTTCATGCACATGCCGGCGGAAGGTTTACGGTGTTAGGAATACTGGCCAACATGAGTAAGATGCCACCGAGCCTCCGAAAGGATTGAAACCATCTGTGCATAAACCAAGCCGTACGTTGCGTGGATCCCTTGAGAAGTAAGGATGAGTACGGCTAAAATGAGCCCAAGCTTCACCATCGGCAGGATGAATCATTCACCTTCGTCGCGACGGACTCTTTCCGCATGCCAAGTCATATGTCCAGCTATCCTCGAGGACATGAACAATCGCTGCAATCTGGGTGTGATAGGAAAGTACCGCAATGACTTATACGAACATCCTTCTGCTTTGACTTGTCCCCTCTCTTGGGCTTGAACCTATCATGCTTACAAATACATCATATGTCTTATCTGCATCCTCTTTGTAGTACAGCATACAGTGATTCGGACATGCTCAATTTTCATAAAACCAAGCCCCAAATTCATTCACCATCTTCTTCACATAGTAAAAGTCAGCAGGTAACCTCTCTGATTGAGGAAGCATGCTCTTGACTAGTAAGAGAAGCTGGTCAAAACACTCTCGCTCATATGAAATTCAATTTCAATTCAATAGCTGCGACACTGCAGACAACCGTGTATGCTTCTCACAACCATCCCATAATGGCTCATCAGCATCTCGAAGTACTGATAAAATCTTTGAGCTGTATCATTCGAAACTTCTTCATTTGTTTGATCTTCATGAATATTGAACTCTGGACCAGCAGCATCGACAACCATGTCTACGTACGTACTTGTGGAGGCAAAGTAATTAGCTGGTGCAGACGACTGAATATTCAACTCACCATGACACGACCATAACTCATAATGGCAACAAAATCCTCTCGTATACAGATGATGCTGCACATCCCATGTCGATATCCACTTTTGTTCTTACAAGCCGAACACGGACATCGGATGTTACCCATCGGATCAACTGCTACTGATGAATTACTCAATGCACAAACTCAATAAAACTGTCAACTCCGTCTTTAAACTCCTCGGTCAACAACTCCATTCACTATTCCACGGTACATCCATGACCGATTCTCATAAGACATTTTCCTACACAGATTAATGTCATGTCCCGAGTAAAATCAACACACCCTCACATCGTTCAAGTACCATACATATGATACATACGTTATATGGAGAGTCCCGAGGTAATGGGTGAAAATAAAGCGTTGACGAAAGATAAATGAAGAGTAAGCATACATGAATATCAAATAAATTGAGCACTATATACATACTTAATGGTATGGAACATTAAAAGAAACAAAAGACTATTTGTTCATACAAACCGTGATGTCTTCATATTAGGCCACCACCACTTGATCGGTCTTTATTCACTAGCTTCTTATTAGATTTCCTAGGTTTTAAACTAACCACTGATATCCCTAAAATAGTTTACTAAATACATCTCTTCGTACATAATGGGGAGACATAACTTTCAGAATGTCAAGCTCTTTGACACAATTATTTTCCACAAATTTTGACCAGTCTTTTCCACTAAATATGTACATACTACCACACCAACTACGTCGTAAGATTACAGAATATCGCAGTCCTTTTTCATCTTGAAACAATAACAGATAATCCAATTTTAATTTCTAAACTTTGTCTTTCTTCTTTCTGAATAATCTTTATGATTTTATTCATCTTCTCTTCACCAAAGAAACCGCGTCATGCAATCTTGAATATCCATCGGTAATATCTTTCGTTTCAAACAAACACGTACTTTGATACGTTGGACATTTGTTCTTCTTTGAGTCTAATTTCCAATCGCGAACTCTCATCACTAATTAGAAAAAAATTATAAACAATTTATTCATGAGTAATTTAAAATATGAAATTAAATCATAATATGGTAAATATGAAAGAATCATCAAATGACTAAAATAAACAACGAGCAATGCAACACCTCATTTAATACAAAAGAGATTGGTACAAGATTCCAAGTGCAGTAATAAATCAAATTCACACATAAATGTACATGAATGCATTAAAGTAAGAAATACAATACTAATCACTAATATTTAAAAGAAGATTGTTATGAATAACCTCAGAGTGCCATCGATATGTAGAGGTTCTATCTTCATATACCTAATTATGGAAATGGCTTTTCAAATTAACCTGGTGTAGCACCATACGAGAGTTTCGTCAAACAAACCCGAACCCATCAACGCAGTATAGTGAAACAACAATATCTAAAAAGCCTACTTTTAAGTACCGTCCAATGAGCAGATTTACTCTCTTAAGCACCATATAATGGGGTACAATAGTCAGTCAATACTTAGATTTGTATGAGGTTAACTAGAATTACTATGAGCATGGAATGACACACGAAGAACTAGTATACATCATATGGGATTGTAGAGAGGAGATTTAGTTTCATATAAGGAATGAAAATAGTTAGTAACATGATTTGGTAATACATTAAAATAAACACTAATTAAATACATCAAAATCTCCTTATTTATGATTATAGATTTGGGGGACAGGGGGAGGGGGGGGGGGTCGACAGGGGGAGGGGGGGTCTGGGATAGGGGAGGGGGGGGGGAGGGGGGGGGGGGGGGGTCTGGGACAGGGGGGGTCGACAGGGGGAGGGGGGGTCGGTGGTGGCGGGGAAGGGATGGAGATGGTGGGGGGCTGGCACAGGAGGGGGGTCGGGACCGGGGGGGGGGGGGGGTCTACGGTGGCTGGGAGGTGAGGGGGAATGGAGGGGGAGGGGGGTAGGAGGGAGGGGGGAGGGGGGGGCGACAGGGGGGCGCGTGTGGATGGGGAGGGGGGGCTGGGACGGGAGGGGAGGGGGGGCGACAAGGGGGGTCGCGGTGGCGGGGACGGGAGGGAGAGGGGGGGGGGGGGTGGGACTACCTGGAGGCGGCGGCTGCGGAGACGGCGGCGGCAAAGCTGGCGGAGCACGGCGGGGGGTGGCGAGGGCGAGCGGTGAGGGTTGCGGCGGCGATCGGGCGAGCGAGCGAGAGAGAGAGAGAGAGACGGAGAGGAGAGGAGAGCGAGGGAGAGAGGAGCGAGAGAGAGAGAGGAGAGAGAGAGGAGCTAGAGAGAGAGAGAGAGAGAGAGAGAGAGAGAGGGAGAGAGAGAGAGCGAGAGAGGAGAGAGAGAGGAGAGAGAGGAGAGAGAGAGAGAGAGAGAGAGAGAGAAGAGAGAGGAGAGATAGGAGAGAGAGAGGGAGAGAGAGAGAGAGAGAGAGAGCGGGACAGGGAGAGAGGGAGGGGAAGAGGGTGGGTTTCAGGGGAGTGGCGGGAGCGGGTTTACCGACAATTATTTCCGTCAGAATGTCGGTAAAATACATTACCGACGGATTGTTCCGACGGAAATATATCCGTCGGAAGTTCCGATATATTTTCCGATAGAAAATTTCCGTCGAAAGTTGCCGACGGAATTCCGATGGATATATATCCGTCGGAAAAAACCGTCAGTAATGGCGCATTTTCTTGTGGTGAAAAAGGGGGAAAATTGTTGAGCAACTACCTCTAAGAAATCTAATGACTTTCTTAGATTTTATAAAACTATGTTTGCTATGACAAATCTTTAAATATTGTTTTATACCACACAAAAAAAATCTTTAAATCTTGTTAGGAAAGAGTATCCTACAATTTTCTAAGGCCAAACTATCTCTAAACATACTGAATCTGACTGCCATATTCAACTCCTTCAGAATAGCAGTCAGAAATCAAAATCAATGGTTTACATAGTTATCGACTCATACAGTCGAATAACTTTGTTCTGCATTAGACTCATACAGTCGAATACCTTTGTTCTGCATTCGACTCATACAATCGAATAACTTTGTTCTGCATTCGACTCATACAGTCGAATACCTTTGTTTGCATTCGACTCATACAATCGAATACCTTTGTTCTGCATTCGACTCATACAATCGAATACCTTTGTTCTGCATTCACTCATATAACGAATATCTTTATTTTGCATTCGACTATACTGACAATTCTATACTTTGTACTTAATTCACACACTGTCAGTTCTATATGAACATCATCAAATCTAGTTTGTGTATTTTCAACAACAAGATTGTTGTATGCATATTATCTTAATAATTTCGAAAATTATTATTATATTTCCGATAGGATCTTGACATGAAAACTTTCAAATTAATTATCCTGTACAAACATGTTCTGAAAAGTGTCTCCTTAATTCTCAGTACTAATGTCCCACTTTGCCTTATTGTTAGCTTCACAAAGACACATAGCATTTATGTAAGACTCAGACGCATGGCATCTGACCATCTCACCTACCACTGATAGACCCACTCTTTAACTTTTTGTCTGTTTGTCTGCTATCTGCAATAATGGTGGGATACGAGGTTCCATACTATGTACTGAACTTTTCTGACCTACCTACCATAAGGGTATGGAGATACGTTTTTCTTTTGTCATGTCCTTGCAGCAGGCATTTATTGAGCATATGTTTAGCATGCCTCTCCCTCAGCTATTTCCTACAAGAGCTTATCTTCTAGCTGTTAACAAGATGAAGACCTCGAGAAGAAGCATACTTGAAGGCCTATTGGACAAACTCTTCAAGACCCAAAGGATCCCAGAATTCCTCCAAAAATGGCTATAATGCAAACGGCCACAAGCTTCAACGGTCATCTTCTCAAACGGTCATAATTTGAAGACTATAAAAGGAGCTCAAGAGAAGAGAATAGAAAAACATACTGAGAGATACATACAGTGATACATAGAATCCACAAGTGTTTCAAGTCTCATTCTCCTACAAGAGCCATTCGACTTCCTCAAGCTCTCTGAGCCTTCATGCTTGATTTCCTTTGAGAGTTTCCTTGTGCTCAGACAGGAGAAGTTCTGTTTGTGGGTGGCAATTGTACTCAGTTTCAATTCTTGTTAGTCCACCCCTTTTACTTCAGATAGGATTAGAGTCAATTCTATATCTGTTATATCCATCTGAAGTCTGTGGTTGTGCTCAATTTTGAGGCAAACACACCTCTGTCAGATTTCCTTGTATTTGTGCAGAAGTCTTTCTCTGCACTTTGCCCCTCTTGTGTAGGGAAGGCCTTGGTGAAAAGGCTTTGTTGTACCCCTGTATAGGGAAGACTGCTAAGGAGCAAGTGGGTGTCGTATTCCTCTCAAGGGTGAGAGAAGGCAAATTTATTGGCAGCTTAGTAAAATCTCAAGTGGTTGGCTTGAGGACTGGATGTAGGACTTCCATGTGGAAAGGGCCGAAACCAGGATAAAATCTGTGTTCAATTTTCTTGTGTGTTTGTTTCCGCCAAATCTACACTTGAATCACACACATCACTTTGAATACTAACGGTTTATTTTTTAGTGTTGTGATTTTCAGAAGAATTTTTTAAATGGTCAACAGTCCTATTCCACCCCCCCCTTTAGGACTATTGCTTGCCATTTCGATCAACACTGTCAACTATGAGGACTCTCTAGGAGCTGTCATTGCACAACATGATGACTCTGGCAAAGAAAGGGCAGTCTATTACCTATCTAGGCTCTTCAATCCTTCCAAGTTCAAACTCACCACAATGGAGAAAACGTGTGCAGCACTAGTATGGGTAGTGGTTGAAATTGAAGCACTACTTCTTAGCCCATAAGGTGAGTTTGATTTCTAGATGGATCCTATTAGGTATCTCCTAGAGAAGCTAGTCCTCGCCGATAGATTGGCGCGTTGGCAGAGCTTCTTGTCTCAATTCGATATCCTTTGTAGTCCAGAAGGCTATAAAATGGTATGCCATTGCTGAGCACCTCGCTCACCTTCCTCTTCCTTATAGTGACACGGTTCAAGAGGGTTTCCCCGATGAAAACCTGTCACTCATCTCTCGCGATCCCTTCTGGTCGTCAACTTTGATGGGACTCTCATTCTAGGGGACGGGGCATAGGTGCTATCTGCTCCACCCCATAAGGATCCCATTCCACTCGCATATCAACTCCAGTTCCCTGCCACCAACAATGTCTCCGAGTATGAGGCTCTCCTAGCTGGTCTAAGCTTGCCTATCTTTTAGGCACATGCCATTTCAAGATCATACGAGACTCTCAGCTCGTTCTTCGTTAGGTCCTTTCTACCTACCGTACTCGTGACCACAAGCTAAAGCCTTATCAGTATGGTCACACTCCTAGCAAGCAATTCCGTAAACTCATCTACATTCACACTCCTCGCTCTCAGATATCCTGGACGATGCCCTCGCATCCCTAGACTCCTCTCTCTTCCCTCTCAGCCGCAGTGCTGAGACAATCACTGTTCAAAGATTAGAAGCTCCCTCCACTCAGGGACCCTTGGTTCAATAACCTTAGGAGCTCTTTAGTCTTAAAGGCAAAGAGAAGAGAGCGAAGGAAGTAATGCTTGTAGAGCTAGGAGAAATGATGGCAGGAGAAAGGCCATGGTACCACGAGATCGAGTTCTATTGCCGAGACGGTACCTTCCCAGAAGAAGTAGAAGTAGAGGATAGAAGAGCCATCCATAGAGCAGCATTAAGATATACCATTGTTGGAGAAGTGTTGTACAGGCGCGCTCTAAATGGAATGCTCCTCAGATGATTGTCGGGACGAAGAAGCCTGGAAGGTAGTGGAAGAAGCCCACTCTAGTGAATGTGGAGGGCATGGAATAGCCAATGTTGGCTAAGAGATCATTAGGGAGGGCTATTACTGGCCAAACCTTAGAAGAAGACTGTGCCATCTACTCGTAGGTGTGTCAAGTGCCAAGTCCATGCTGATAAAATCCATGCTCCATCCTCTTCTTTGCATCCACTATCTCCCCTTGGACTTTCTCCATGTGGGCCTTGATATCATTGGACCCCTTGGTGATCCTAATGCTCAAGTAAAACATAAATCTTTCATCCTTACTTCTACTGAGTACTTCACCAAGTGGGTCGAAGCAGAAGCATTCGGAGAAATCAAAGGTTCAACCGTGTGCAGATTCATCATGAGGAACATCATCTAGCGGTTCGGAGTGCCAAGCGGCTTCATCACCGACAATGGACCCCAGTTCATATCACAAGAGCTTCAAGACCTATGTAAGAAATTCAGCATTTCCTTGCATCATTCAGCTCCGTATTATCCACAAGGCAATGGCTAAGCCAAGCCACAAATAACACACTTTTTAAAATTCTAAGAAACTTGTGAGTCTCATAAGTCCGCTGATGGCCTGAGAAATTGATTGAGGCTCTGTGAGCCTACCGTACCTCCATCCGCACGCCCACTGGGCAAACTCCTTTTCACTTACTTATGGGATGGAGGCAGTATGTCCACATGTGATCCTTATTCTTCGCTAAGAGTTCAGCTGGACAAGAACTTAATCCCGATGAACGTCGAGAGGCGTTGCTTTCACAGCTGGAACTCCTAGATGAACGGCGCCTAGCCGCAGCTGATCATGTGCTTTCATATCAAAATAGACTCTCAAGATCTTTTCAAAAGAAAGTGATTGAGCACAAATTTCAAGAAGGAGACATGGTTTTGAAGCGATTTCATAAAACCTAGAGGTCCTAGGTTAAAGCTACAAGCAAACTGGGAAAGGTCGTACGTCGTTAAGAAGTGTACCCTAGGAACGCGTATAGGCTAGTCAATGCCGATGGTGAGAAGCTCTCTCACCCGTGGAATGGTTGTATCTTAAAAGATAATACCCCTAATAAAGGATTTTCAATAACGACATCAATTTTCAAATGAATGATAGCAGCCATGTGTCTCACTCCCTTCCATTGTTGTCAAACAACTTCTGTTCAGTCACACACACAACACGGCAACTCGAGGTCAATTCCCTTAGTTAGTGATGTTACTGCTTAGCCCTAGTGCAAGGGAACAAGGGTCAATTCTCTTCTTGCTCGGACAAGGTCTAGGGGCAAAAAAAAATGCTCACTTGTAGACGAGCGAGGGTGTGGACCATATGCATGAGGTCTCAAAGAGAGACGGTCAGTTCAAAAGAAAAAAAGAAAAAAAATGATAAAAATGATGAATAAGTAGAAAATGAGAATAGGGGCATGTCAAAAAGTGGCAGTACAGTTTCCTGCAGGACGTCCTTGAGCCCGGCCGTATGCATACCCCAATCAAATGCAAAGACCATAAAGTCTCTGGACAACAGACGGATTACATATGAGCCACACCCTTGCGAATCTTACAAGCTTGCGTCTCGAGCCCCAAGGCCGAGTCTTATCTCCTTAAGTCTTCCATCCCCGCTAAGACTGAAGAACCCGCACACCTGGTCTATGTTAGAACGCTATGACTAGGGGCAAGCAGCCATAGGGAAGCCAAGAACAAATGCACACTGCACAAGAGGGTGTTTGGCAAACATAAGAGAGGAGAAAGAATCCATAGCATCACTCAAGTGCAAAAGATGTCGTTATTAGAAAATCCCAAAATCCAAAAAAAAAATAGAAAATTCAAAAATCCAAAAAAAAATCAGAAAAACCCAAATCAAAAAAAAAAAATAGAAAATCCCAAAATCCAAAAAATCAGAAAATCCCAAAATCCAAAAAAAAATGAAAAATCTCAAAATCCAAAAACATTTGTGTGTACATATCGCTTTCCTTTACATGCATATTTTCATTTATTTGTCGCCTATTTGAATGAGGCTCAGTCCCTTGAAAATTACGAAGTTAAAATCATGTTTTTTACTTAACGCAAGGGTGTGAGCCAAAGAACAGATCTAACCTATTTTGTTAAGTGTGCAGGGGCAGGAAATTTTGGGGTATGCACAATGGTGTACTCAAAGCACTCTCTCTCTCTCTCTCTCTCTCTCTCTCTCTCTCTCTCATATTCGGATCTCATCTCACACTTCGTGTCAATTGCAAAATCATTCATTTCATAAACATTGACATAAAATGAAGGATCCACTAAGAGATAAGCAATATGTACAAAGTTAAGTGGGGAGGTGGCTCACAATCTCCTCACTATCCACTGCCACTCTCCCCAGATCCCTCATGTCTGTCTGGGGGGGGTGGCATTTCGCCACCACCCCTACCACTCTGGGCGCTTGTCTCACCCCGGCAGCGTCTCTCCTCCTACGACTGGAGGAACCCACCAAGTACTGTCCTACAGAGCCACCGCTCGCCCCACTCGCGCCACTCCTGCTCCTGCTCTACTCGAGCAGCCTGGGCCGCGTCGTCACTAGGTCCCGGAGCTCATCAATCTTGATCTGCTGCGCCGCCACCTCGGTACGCAGCCTCGTCATCTCCGTCTGGTCCACTGATGACCCCTGCACATGTAGTGTCGCCAGCTCCCTCGTTGCCTCTGCCACATGTGCCTCAGTGCCTCTGCCCGAATGCGCAGCTGATCCCTCTCTCCTGTCGCCCGTCGACCTACCCCTGCAACTGGGTTGCTCGGTCGGTGGCAGTCCGTAGCACTGTCTCCTGTAGAAAAAAAGTCAAGTCATTGCCAAGTTTAAATAATCTTTAATTAAATCACTGTCTTACTTACCCGCTCAGCCAGCTCTGCCTGCGCTCCTCAGCCCTCCTCAACGCAGCTGCCAGTCGACCCTCCAGATCTGACGGGGAGCCCTCTACCGCTCTGGAGGAGGAAGCACCAGCCTCTGCTGCTCTCCTCACTCGGTCCAGCTCCCTCCGCTGCACATGCAACACACGTCAGTTCCTCAAGTCAGCTATAAAATGGGTAAAGTGCTAAAGTCTGAGTAAGTACTTACCAACTGCTCCACCTCATGCTGGGCCACCTCGCGATCCTGCACCGCCGAGTGGAGTAGGGCCCGGAGTGAGGCAATCTCTCCAGTCACGTCCACCTGCAATTCATTTCAAAATTGTCAGCTCAATTCAACCATAAAAAGCAATTCACTAGTTCGGAGTTTAGGAGTTTTACCTGTCGTCGTGCGCCCTTGTAAACTCTCGCCCCGTACTTAAGGCGTAGGCCTGAAGGATGTGTCGTCTGTCGTGGCGGTGGACTTGACCTACTTGCCTCGGCGCTCCCAGTTCTGGATCTGTTCCTTAGCCCGCTCGTACCAATCAGTGGTGTCGTGAAGTCCCCAAAAACTCCGACGGGCCTCGTGGTCCGGTCTCAACTGGGGAACTCCACGCGCCCTGACGTAGGCCGAGCAATCTTTGGGACAGATGCAGGTGAAGAGGTAGCACAAGGTTGAGTGCATGCACCCACACCGACCTACGAAGTAGGGGCGGGCCTGCACAACCAGGGTTGTCCCTCATCTCCCTCCTCTAGATATGGCTGCCACACCACTTGCACATCAAAGCACACCTGATTAGTTGCCAAGCAATTAATTCAAATCATTGAACTTAGAGAGAAGGGTTAGATTGCTTACATCTAGCTGGGGGTAGGTGTCGATTGCGTCTTGGAGGGATGCCAGCTGATGGCTCAGAGTATTGTGTGCGCGGCGCGACTCCCAGCGTCGAGCTATGGCACGAGGCCCGGTCGCTCCAGGATCCCCCTCCTCAGGGCAGGGAGGTGAAGGTAGGCCCAGACCTGTAAAAATGTGAAGGCTATCAGATCTAAATTCATAACAAGTGCAGTGAAAGTAAAGGGGCAAAGGAAAGAAGAAACATGAAGAAAAGGGAAGAACCCGCTCGTGGATCTGTCGCTCATAGGCGCCCAAACTGTTGAACTGGTGTGCTAAGAACGTGGCCCCCCACACAAAGTCACCTACCTGGCCTAGGTCCCAAGAGTGGCAGGAACTAGCAGTGGACTGCGTCGCCCCTCGTGGCAAAAGAAGTCTGCCCAGGAATAAGATGAGAAAGCGACGCAAGTCCAGGTCTGCCTCGGCCCCTGGCTCCTCCGCTAAAGCCTCCTAGCACCCCTCATCAGCCTCCTCAACTGCCCATCCACTGTCTCTCCACCTTCTTACCTACCTCATAAAGCCCTAAACTCTCCTGCAGACTCACTCTAGGGATGAGGGAAGACCTCACCTCTACAGTCAGCCTAGTAGTCGGTGGGCTAGATCTCTATATCAAGGGTAGGTGAACCCACTCACCGGCCGCCCATACACCCTCAATCCTGGATCGGCTCACTTCCTCCAAGCTGGGGATCATATGACCCATGGGAACAAGAAGGCAGTCGCCTCCGCATCCCACCTGCTGCGCAGGGCCTGAGTAAGTGCAAGATCCGCCCTCATCTAATCCACCTCAGAATCTCATCCTATATAATCTCTCCCTCTAGAACCTATGGAATACTACGTACACGGCTAACACTAGGAGCCAAGAGACTCAGGCCCTCATTTCTCCCTGCAAACACACACATCAGTTCAAAATCAGCTTAATTACTTCCTGATTGGATTCTCGGCTGAAGTCGTGACGGCCTAGGGGGTCGGACCTTATCGCGACCGACCCCGATGCGTTGCGACATTATCGCGCCCCACTTAGGCACTGTGACTTGGTGCGACGTTCTTAGCCGACGTGACAAGGTCGCGCCCCATTGACCCGTCATGACATCTTCTGTCGTGACGGGACGACCTGTGCATTCTCAGACGTAGACCAACCGGAACTTCCTTTGTCGGCGGCCGTTTCCTTGGGCGTCATGCCCTACATTGAGCCCCCTAGGGGCTTTCCCATCCATCCACATACATCAATCGAGGGTTAGGGGTCCTGATCGCTTACCGTTTTCATCACTTCTTCCCAAGCCTTCCTCGTCGTCTTGTGGTCAATGGCTGCGACCTCCTCCTCCTCCATCTCGACCTCCGTCACGATCTCCTCCGCTGAAGGCGCCTCCGCCCGCCGCCGGGAGCTCCTTCTTGCCGCTTGCCTCTTCCCCTTTCTCCCGGAAGAGACCGTGCCACCATCACCACCTCCTTCCATTGCCGGAAGAGCAAGTGAGAGTTTGAGAGTTTGGGGGAAGTTTGAGAGAGAGAGAGAGAGCGAGTGAAAGAGCAAGAGGGTGAGAGAGCGAGGGAAGGGAAGGGAAATCGCCGTTTGTTTGAGTTTTTGAACACGCAAAGGGGCGAAGAAAGGGGTTTTTGTGTATTGTGCCGCCGGTGATGCCACGATGCAGCGGGACGTCGTGTTATTGTAGCGTCGGTCAAAGGGCCGCGACATTGTCGCGACCACCCGCCACGTCGCGACCTCAAGGCGACATATATGGAGTTCGCGTCATCAACAACGCATTGCGTAAACAGATCAAAAGTCTGATTTTATTCATTCAAATATTCAATACAATACCTAATCTTTCCTACACTCAATCAAATGCATATTCTTTAATGATGATTGTATATCATGTGCAATCTCAACCGGTCGCTCTGATACCAATCTCTATAGCGGACCCTCATATATCGGTACGGTTATACCAACCCACGTCGATATAGTGAACGTTGCCACAGTGGGACATTTACCCAAACGATAACATACAGTGAGATACACGTGAATATAAGAACAGAGTAGCGGAAGTAAAAGAACCACTGTCTTCGTTTCAATCATCATCCACATTTAACATACATGATTTCAATAACATTGAAGAACTAAAAGTCCACATAATAAATTGCTGAAAATCAAATAACATAATTGTCCACACTTAAACATTTCCTTCCATAATAATGCTAGTACAATGATGTAATTACATACTATGAAAAATCAGAATATCGCAAAGTACACCAACGATCTAATCTCCACGCTCGTAGTCGGTCTCCACTGCCTCCTCGCAAGTGTGTCGTCACCAACTATGCCTGTACGCCGAAGCAAGTAATGAGTCTAAAGACTCAGCAAATAACTCTACAATACCATACATGTACATGTCATAGCAGGTTTTACATACACTTTACAAGACACAATCATGTAGCATGCTTGTCATTGAATTTAACAACCTATCATGGTGGTTCTACTACTTAAACACATGATTCATGCTTTCAGATTTTCTAAATTAAAATCTCCTATCACATTGCTCTTTAATCATTCCAACACATGAAAGATTTATTTTCCATTAAGCTAAAACATGGAAGCCATCTAGCATGATTAGCTTACATACGTGAAGGAAACACTTACTAACATGGTTACTACTCATTCTTACACATGCACATAACCATTTCACATGCTTTAAGCTTGCTGGTTTTACATGGACTAGAAAGCATAATCCAACACATGAGAGCTACTTAATCAATTTAAGTCACAACATGAGGGCAAATAAGCATGGAATTTCCTACACACACTAAGAATCATTTCTAACATGGATTCTAGGCAATTTGCACATGTAAAGCATGATTATAAGTACATTTAGTTTGCTGTTTTAAATGATTTCAGATTAATACAACATGGATCACAAATTTACAACCTCACATTTTGGTTTCACATTTTTACACAACTTCTTATTCACATAGTATACACTTTACACATGCACATTTACACATTGTTCACATCCACAGTTCTTACACATGAACACATACACATTTTCACATTCACATTTTATGCACAACTTACACCCATATATGTACCATATGTTACTATTACGTACATACTACCATCATACCATTCATACACTATTTACATCTAACTTATACACATGCATGCAATGGTATACTAACTAGTACATACGTAGACATTTGCATACATACATACACACCCATGAAGCATTCATATGCAATACAAATAATGCAACAATTCGAGGCCTTACACCCTCCCCCCTTAAAGAAACTTCGTCCTCGAAGTTAGAACGACGCTACTCAAACAAAAGGGGATACTTCTTCTTCATCGCATCCTCAAGCTCCCAAGTAGCCTCCTCTCGTGAGAAGTTCCGCCAGAGAACTTTCACCGATGCAATACTCTTGTTCCGGAGATGCTGAACCTTCCGGTCAAGAATAGCTACTGGTTGCTCGACATACGAAAGATCTGGCTGAATCTCCACTGGCTCATGACTAATCATATGAGACGGATCTCGGACATACTTCCTGAGCATCGAAATATGGAAAACGGGATGAACACTAGCCAACGCTGGGGGTAAGGCTAGCTAATATGCCACGCTGCCCAAACGTCTGAGAATCTCATATGGGCCAATGAACCTAGGGCTCAACTTACTATGCCTGCCAAATCCGACGACTCCTAGAGTAGGCGATATCTGCAAGAAGACATGATCGCCAACCTCGAACTCCAAATCCTTTCTCCTGTTGTTCATAACTCTTCTGCCTATCCAGTGCCGCAACAAGCCTCTTTCTGATAAGCTGGATCTTATCCAAAGTTTCCTGAACTAACTCCGGTCCGATCAACTGCCTATCACCAGTCTCCTCCCAACATAAAGGAGATCTGCAGGGCCTACCATACAACACCTCGAATGGAGCCATACCAATACTCGCATGAAACTGTTTTTGTATGCGAACTCCACAAGAGGTAAATGACGCTCCAATCATCCTTCCAATCCAGAACACACGCCCTCAACATATCCTCGTGCGTCTGGATAGTCCTCTCGGACTGTCCATCAGTCTGGGGATGAAACGCCGAACTGAGCTTCAGCTCCGAACCTAAAGCATCCTGAAGACCCTTCCATAACCTCGAAGTGAATCTCGGATCTCGATCCGAAATGATCGACTGCGGCACACCATGCAATCTAATGACACTACTAACATACAATCTAGCTAAACTCTCTACTTACTGCTTCTTCTTCATAGGCAAGAAATGAGCAGTCTTCGAGAATCTATCTACAACTACCCAAATCGAGTCATTGCCCCTTCTAGATTGAGGCAAACCCGAAACAAAGTCCATAGTGACAGCTTCCCACTTCCAAACTGGGATCTCCATCCTTTGCATAAGGCCGGATGGTCGCTGCCGCTCGGCTTTCACTTGCTGACACACCAAAACCCTAGACACATAATCCGCTACATCCTTCTTCATACCGGACCACCAAAATGATCTCTTCAAATCCTGGTACATCTTAGTGTTACCCGGATGAATAGAGAATCGCGATCTATGAGCCTCCGCTAACACATGCTCACGAACATCTACCAAATCAGGACACAAAACACGGTGATGGAATCTAATCACACCGTCCTCATCCCGAGCAATGCCTGCCTTACCCACTAACTGTAAGAGTCTAGGGTCGGCTTCCTGTTGCTCGATCACTCGCATCCAAAACCGAGGACCTAAGGGATAACTGAGCTACAAAAGCCTGGCATAGCGATGGCTCTAACTCAGTCAACGCGCAAGCTGCATCTTCCAACATCTTCCAATCCTGCTGAAGAGATGGCCCCCATCTACTCAGAGCATCCGCTACGACATTCGCCTTTCCAGGGTGATACTGAAGGTCGAAGTCATAGTCCTTCAGAACTCAATCCATCTCCTCTGCCACAGGTTTAATTCCTTTTGGGAGAAAAGATACTTCAAGCTCTTGTGGTCGGTAAACACCTCAAATATGACACCATAAAGATAGTGCCTCCAGATCTTTAGTGCATGTACCACGGCTGCTAACTCCAAATCATGAGTTGGATAGTTACGCTCATGCTCCTTCAGCTGACGAGAAGCATAGGCCACTACCCTTCTTGCTGCATGAGTACACAACCTAGACTAATTCGAGACGCATCCGTGTAGATAGCAAAACCCTCTACACCGCTCGGTAAGACTAACATCGGGGCTGACGTGAGCTTAGTCTTCAACAATTGAAAACTACTCTCACACTTCTCGGAGCAAACAAACTTCACTCCCTTTCTAGTAAGCTGAGTCAAAGGGGCGGCGATGGACGAAAATCCCTCAATAAATCGCCGATAGTAACCAGCCAAACCCAGAAAACTACGAATCTCCGAGGGAGTCTGGGGAATCTCCCAATCCATAACAGCCTGGACCTTTGCTGGATCAACTGCTACACCAGCACCGGAGATAACATGCCCGAGGAAATGAACCTCGCGCAACCAAAAATCGCACTTGCTGAACTTAGCATATAGCTTGTGCTCACGAAGAACCTCTAACACTACCCTCAAATGCTGACAGTGTGTGGCCTCGTCCGGAGAGTAGACCAACACATCATCAATAACACTACGACAAAGCTATCTAGATAAAGCCTAAACACCCTGTTCATGAGATCCATGAACGCTGCAGGGGCGTTGGTCAGTCCGAAAGGAAGAACCAAAAACTCATAATGTCCATAACGTGATCGGGATGTCATCTTGGACACATCCTCACTCCTAATCCTCAACTGATGATAACCAGATCGCAGATCAATCTTAGAAAAGACTGATGCATCTCGCAACTGGTCAAACAAATCATCAATACGAGGCAAGGGATACCTGTTCTTCACAGTCACTTGGTTCAACTTTCTGTAGTCAATGCATAACCTAAGTGACCCGTCTTTCTTCTTGACGAATAATACAGGTGCGCCCCAAGGGGAAACACTAGGGCGAATAAATCCCTTATCAAGCAACTCCTGCAACTGCCTCCTCAACTCGGCTTACTCCACAGGTGCCATCCGATATGGAGCCTTCGAGATAGGAGAGGTGCCCGGACGCAACTCTATGGTAAACTCTATCTCTTTATCCGGTGGCAAACCTGACAAATCATCAGGAAAGACGTCTGGAAAATCCTGCACTACCTCAATCTCTGCAAGAGTAGGTGACTCATTAGCCTCTGGCACTAGTACCACGCTGGCAAGAAAAGCGTCACAACCCTTGTTTACCATGCGCATCGCCTTCATGGCAGAGATGACCATCTTTCCCGCCAAGTTCCTTGGCAAGGGGTGAGAGAACTCATCCTCACCAGGAATGCGAAAAACAATCCTCTTTCGACGACAATCCACTAATGCATAGTGCTCCTCTAGCCAATACAGACCAAGAATAGCATCATAGTCCTTCATCTTTAGCAAGAAGAAACACCCATCTAGGACTCTATCCTCAATGCACACAGGTAACGACGGAATGCACTTCCTAGTCGATACTGTACCCGCAGGGGTGTGCACAGACAAAGGGACCTCTAACTCCTCAGACTCTAGGGCTAACTGCCTAGCGAACCGCTCGGAAATGAACGAGTGAGTAGCACCCGTATCAAACAAACCCCAAGCGTGCACACCTAAAGTAAAATTGTACCTTCGGTGACATGCTCCGCCTACTCGGCGTCCTCGCGCGCTAAAGCAAACACTCGAGCTGGGGCTCGAGGCCTTCCTGGTCTTCCTGTAGTTGGCGCTGCTGCCGCTACCGCTGGGCTGGCGCTCCGCGCTGGACTCCCTGCTGAAGTCTTGGGCAATCCTTGATCTTGTGGTCGCTGCTTCACTTCCGCACTTCAAGCACTTTCCGTAATCATCCAACATTCGGTACCACCATGTGTCTTCCCACAGTGGGGACACTCTTTCTTCACACCAGGGGAACGTACAGAGGGTACCTGAGAACTGCCGACTGCCACTGATCGCTGCTGCGTCTGGTACACCACCGTTTTCTTCTTGTCTTGTCGTTGGAATGTCGCTGCTAGCCTCTTCTGCGAAGCTTTCTTCTCTTCAAGGTATTGCTCCATCTCTCCCTCCTGCCTACAAGCAGCACTAAGGGCCTCGTCCAACGTGCGGTGATCGAACGCCACGAGTCTCTTCCGCAGTGATGGCTTGAGTCCCATCACGAACTTCTTTGTCTTCCTGCACTCATCTGCCACGATATGAGGTGCATACTTAGAGAGTTCAGAAAATCTTGCCTCATATTCCAGCACGGTCATGGAGCCTTGCGTCAAAGATAGAAATTCTTGCTCCATCTTGTCTTGAACATGCTCAGGGACGAACTTAGCCCGAAAGAGCCTCACGAACTCGTCCCAAGCAACCTCTAATGCGCCGTCCTCAAACCGCGTACGCAATAGTGAAGACCACCATACATCAGCTCTTTCCTGCAATACACCTTCATAAGCTCCAACTAACGTTCTAGCTAAACAAAACATACAATCATACAAATTAACACATACCTGTAGCATGTAGGTGGCTAATGTGACCTTATCCTCATCTGCACACCTGATGGCTCGGAAGATCTTTTCTATCTCCCTCATCCAGCATTCTGCCACAACGGATCGCTCTCTCCCTTAAAGAGGGTGGCAGCATCCTCTTGAATCTTTCCATGGTAGAAGGTCCACCATGGTCCTGAGCTGGTACTTGAGCCTGCTACAGTACACAACAAGCATTCACAATCAACACAATATTACATAATTAATAAACAACTATTAATCATTTTATTAGTCTAACCTGAGCCTCCACTGTGCCTGGAGTGCTGCCTGAGTATGACCTGCGTCTACATGCTTGCACCAGACCATGCATGAATACTCCATAATCCACAGCGCGGTGGGGGAAGTACAGGACCTTGTGGAGCAGGGGCCTGCAGCTCCATCCGCTCTCTAACTCTCGGCTCGTCATCACGAGTCGCACCCACCGCCACGTCTACCTCTCGAAGCCATGGCTGTAAAAATTTCAGCCACCATTAGAGCTACTTAATTTATTTTCTAACCATTTTCTTATCTATTTTTCATTCATTATTAATCCATTCTACACATGTGGACATTCATATGTAGACTTAGCATGTAATGAAGATGATGACTTATGTATATTCATGTGCAATCTCAACCGTCGCTCTGATACCAACTCTGTGCGACCCTCATTATATCGGTACGGTTATACCAACCCACGTCGATATAGTGAACGTTGCCACAGTGGGACATTTACCCAACGATAACATTCAGTTGAGATACACGTGAATATAAGAACAGAGTAGCGGAAGTAAAAGAACCACTGTCTTCATTTCATTCATCATCCACATTTAACATACATGATTCAATAACATTAAAGAACTAAAAGTCCACATAATTAAATTGCTGAAAATCAAATAATAATTGTCCACACTTAAACATTTCCTTTCCATATAATGCTAGTACAATGTTGCAATTACATACTATGAAATCAGAATATCGCAAAGTACACCAACGATCTAATCTCCACGCTCGGAGTCGGTCTCCACTGCCTCCTCCGCAAGTGTGTCGTCACCAACTATGCCTGTACGCCGAAGCAAGTAATGAGTCTAAAAGACTCAGCAAATAACTCTACACATACCATACATGTACATGTCATAGCAGGTTTTACATACACATTTACAAGACACAATCATGTAGCATGCTTGTCATTGAATTTAACAACCTATCATGGTGGTTCTACTACTTAAACACATGATTCATGCTTTCAGATTTTCTAAATCAAAATCTCCTATCACATGCTCTCTAATCATTCCAACACATGAAGATTTACTTTCAATTAAGCTAAAACATGGAAGCAATCTAGCATGATTAGCTTACATACATGAAAGAAACATTTACTAACATGGTTACTACTCATTCTTACACATGCACATAACCATTTCACATGCTTTAAGCTTGCTGGTTTTACATGGACTAGAAGCATAACCCAACACATGAGAGCTACTTAATCAATTTAAGTCACACATGAGGGCAAACAAGCATGGAATTACCTACACACCACTAAGAATCATTTCTAACATGGATTCTAGGCAATTTCACATGTAAAGCATGATTATAAGTACATTTAGTTTGCTGTTTTAACATGATTTCAGATTACTACAACATGGATCACAAATTTACAACCTCACATTTTGGTTTCACATTTTTACACAACTTCTTATTCACATAGTATACACTTTACACATGCACATTTACACATTGTTCACATCCACAGTTCTTACACATGAACACATACACATTTTCACATTCACATTTTACACTTTAGTGCCCTGACACATAGTCCAAACCACCAGAGAAGGACACATCACATCACATACACATAGACGTCACCTAGGCAATGCAGTGACGACTCTTGGACTGCGCAGACCGGGAGAACAAGTCTCCACCCTAACCAGTGGTACTTGTCCACCTCCAGGATTTCATCCTAATGCCCTTAGGATCACAACACATTGAACCTTCTCAGAGGGACTTTTCCTGATACGGTTCCAATGCCCTCTATGGAAGCAGTGTCACACTTGGCACAAGTTACACATTTACCGATTTTAACACATATCTTTACACATGTCACTTGCCTCTCATTCATTTTCTCACTCACACAAGGGCTCTATTTTCCTAACATGATTCTACAATTAGCAGGGATTACATGTTCAGAAATTTGCATAAATCAGATCACACACACATGTCACATTATTCCCACATTAGCATGCATTTTTCACATTTCTCACATGGAAAAAATTCATATTTCACTATATAGTTGTCTAAACGACTTGAAATTTAACACATGCTGATCTCAGGTTATGATTCCACATGAAAATTTTCAGATTTTTATGACTCAAAATGAAGTACAAAAAATTTAACATCAA
This sequence comes from Colocasia esculenta, assembly GCA_014218235.1. Lineage (NCBI taxonomy): Eukaryota > Viridiplantae > Streptophyta > Magnoliopsida > Alismatales > Araceae > Colocasia > Colocasia esculenta. The sequence goes on along the minus strand of JACBKR010002566.1, from coordinate 2,682 downwards.
TTTCGCATTACTATTCATAATGCAAATTAACATGGAGTTGAAAATAATCACAAATTTGACAGCTCACCATCTGCGCCCTAGCATGCGCTGGGTCACAGAATTTTTCCCGAATTTACTGAGCAACACGCAATTTACTGGAAATTTAACATGACCTACGCATGATTTCTATTTCCCAAAACAGAAATTTCAATAACCATACAAGCATGGGGAAAAATGTCAGAAACTCAGAGCACAGACAGGATCATATATACATGGTCTAAACAAATTTGGGCAACAAAATTTTGCCACGGGTCATTAGGATCATGGTGAATATACATTGTCATTCTTTTCGCATAACATTAGATAGGCAAATAAACTCACCACCAACAAAATAAATGTACATTCATTCTCCCATTCATCACATTAGCTAGTATACATAGCATATAGAGTTACATTATATCCTCATCGCAAAACACGTCGAAATTAATCATATAGAAGGGCAGAACAGCTCACTGTTCTGTCCTAATAAACTTAACGGCATACTTGGGCCGTCAATGGAGCTTAACGGAAACATCGTTGGCTGTTAATGAAGATCTTGACGGCAAGTGATGTTGCCGTCAAGTTCAAGTCTGTGCAAATCACAGACCCGAGCTCCAAAAACAAGGGAATTTGGGGGATCCAGGACACGAGGAAAAATATGTAAAAATTAGCAAAACCATCCTAGACATTACATGGACGAGTGTAAGGGTTACTTGCCTCTAAAAAAATCTTCAAGGGATAAAATTGCGGTGTGAAGCTCTCCTTGGGCAGCCAAGAGGCCTTCAAAGACACCTTCCTCCGGGTTCTTGACTGATGTAGACACCAAAGCGAGATCGGGGAAGCCTTCCCTGATGCTCCAGCTATCTTCCCAGCGTTGTAGATGGCCAGATGAAGCTCCAAATTCCCGGATCTAGGCTTGCAAGGTTAGGTCCTTCTCACAGAAACTAGGGTTTATCTTCTTCTCTTCTTCTCCTCTTGCAAGAGAGCCAAGAGAGGGCTGAGGGTTGCAAAGGGCTTGTATAGAGGAGAGGAAGCTCTCCTCTCACGCAGGTCGGACAAGAAGGCTTTCAGACTATTGGAGACAGCTCCCCAATGGGTGAGCTAGCTTGCTCCCGGAATCCTGGGCTCTGCAACGCATGCAGGTCAGAGAAGTTAACGTCCACATCGCGGACGCTGGATTTAGTATGGCATCCATATGGTTGACCGACACACAACTAAAGGTCTATTGATATTGACGCCAAGCTGGCCTTCGGCCAGAACTCCAAAACATGCAGAAACCATGCACAACTTACACCCATATATGTACCATATGTTACTATTACGTACATACTACCATCATACCATTCATACACTATTTACATCTAATTATACACATGCATGCAATAGTATACTAACTAGTACTACGTAGACATTGCATACATACATACACACCATGATGCATTCACATGCAATACAAATAATGCAACAAATTCGAGGGCCTTACAATCCCGCGGCGCATCCCTCCAGTGGACGATGGCGCTTCGCACTTCTCGCTCATCTTGGTCATCACCCCTCTTCCGTTCCTGAATGGGCGGGTAGTGCAATAGCAGAGGAACCACCGTGCGTGCAGCTAGGGCTGTTCATAATATGGTTCAAACTGAAAAACCGAACCGACCGGTTCGGTTCGGTTCGGTTCGGTTTCATGGGCCAAGTGGTTCGGTTCGGTTTCAGGGAAGGAAACCGAAATAAACCGAATATAGATATATAGTTATATTATTAATAAAATTAAACAAAAAAGGGGTAGCGCAGTGGAGGGCGCCGTCGCGTGCCCTCCATGCGAACTCGCGACCAACCCCAAAACCCCTCTTTTTGCCAACTTTTCAGAAAACCCCCAAAAAATGTCAAAAAATACCCCAAAATGGCAGAACATCCCCCCAAAATACCAGAACCGTGGGGATTTCGGTTTGAACAGAACCAAACCAGTTCGTTTCGGTTCGGTTCAATAAATGATTCGGTTCGGTTCGGTTTCCTCCAAAATGCAGGAAACCGAACCGAACCGAACCGTGTACACCCTACGTGCAGCTCTGCGCTGAAGGTGGCAGCGATCCGGGTTATATAGGGCCAATGCCTCGTTGCCTATGAGCCGTAGAGCCAGTCCTATATGCTGTGGTAGGCGGATCATCCTGTTATGGAGATAGCATGGGCACAATCGAACTCTGGCACCGTCATTGCCTTGAAGTAATCGCGCCATCCTTTCAGCCCCTTCACTTGTGCCATCTTGCACCATGCCTGCGGTGTCATGTAGAGGGGTGCACCCACAAAAGCTAATGGATGATGCAGCATGCTCTTGCACTCAGTGGAGAGGTTGCCCATCGCCTGGAATTGTATGTGCATTCCCATCCAGAGCTCAAGGGCGATGACAAAACTGTAGAAAGGGCCTCCGGTGGCTACAGAAGATAGTCCAGTGTAAAGGTAACCAAGGACGGCCTGTGCAATACTCATACCTTCGGATACGGAGTCGATTATGCTTAAGTTGGGGAATGAGATGGCACCGTCTTCTGTCGGGAAAAGGATGACGCCGCAGATGCAAATGGCGGCGGCTTTGGCTATGGCAAGGTAGTTCCCAGTCTTGCGCTTGCACTGGGAGATGGGAAGGAGATGGATGTAGTTCTAGCTAGTCATGCT
>JACBKR010002565.1:0-34788 GCA_014218235.1 Colocasia esculenta | reverse complement strand
ATAAGGGGAAACACTTCCCCTTACATCTGAATACTATAATTAAACTAAAGAAACAAGATCCAATGCTTGGATCGATCAAACCACCCAATTTCCCAGCACGGAGAATCCTTTCCCAAAAACACAATTAACATACGTTCTATGCAACAAAGCATGACAAATCAGCCAGGAGAGATTAAAGAGTCCAGTCCCTACCTCAGAAACGCAAACAAACTCCTAAAGAACCTCAAATCACGCCGAAACCTCAGGAGCTTCCCGCGAACACCGCCCTCCAATCCGTCATTCCCCGCCTGATCTGCCGCTGCTGCGCGCATCACGGCTTTCCCACGTGCTCCCGTTGACCGCCGGAAGTAGTGAAGAGGCACAAGGGTACAGGTGAGGGAAGAGGAAGGGAGAAGGTGGGGAAAAAAAGAAGGCTCAGGTTGCCCCTAAAAACACATGCGCCTCAGGTTAACGTCAACCTTTGGCCGCTAATCAAACTGTCACAACTAGGTGTCCACATTTCTCGCCGCCAAGTTCATGCAATAGAACCCATTAAAATAAACGATAGGCGTCCATATCGATGGATGCCAAAAACATGTTAACGATAACACCATTGCCGCCAACACACAGTCGACGTCACACACCTGGACGCCAACCTACTGTTGATGTCCAGCGCACTGAACACCAACACAGATCCATAACCAAGCCGGTAAGGATCCAATAAGAAACATACAAGCTAATGGGCCACACATTGGCCACCAAACACGCTAAACCTGGATCCACGGGGATCCGGAAAACGCGCGACGTTACACGCCGAGCCTCGGATCTGCTTGATTCTACAAATGACGTCGAAGATGCAGATGTACCTCCATGTATTGGGTGTCAGTTGTATTGGCGAAACTCCCCACCAGTTCAGTAGCGCCTTCGCCACTTCCGGCAACGGCAGCCGGAACCCTGCCTCCATGTGATCCACGGAGAGGGGAAGACAACCTGGTTTGTTCACCAGGTACGATTCTCCTTCCTTCGCGTCGATAATCTCGTACTCGTCGCCGATTCGAAAGCGCTCCCGGAGCCCACTGTAATGGCAGTATCGTGGCCCGCTAGACGCAGCGACAGTGACTCCGCTCGCTCCGGCGACTGTAACCGCCTTCCCCTTTCCCGCCATCGTCGTAAGTCGCGGAGGAGAACAGCGAACAGGAGAAGGCGCGAGGAAGAAGACAACTGAGAACCTAAAGGGGGCACGAAAGCTCTCAAACGAAGAAGGAGGAATTTCGAAGGCGTGGCTCCCGCCTTCGCCCCTCTCCTCCTTATAAGGAAATAGGGGCACGAAATCCAAAGCAGGCCAAAGGCGGTGTTCCCCCCGCTCCAAGTCACTTCTCGGGTGCATCATTGGTGACCGTTCGTCTGGAGTGCGCAGCGTCCGTGGTTCGACACGACCCCCACACTCATCACAAAAGCTCTGCGTTCGAGGGAAACCCCCAAATCATGTTGCCATGCGGCCATTCGGATCTCTGAGGACGATACCGCATTTAATGCGGAGATGACGCCCAGGCAAGCCGTCGCTCCCAACCGCTCCGATTCCCGAACCGCTCGAGAGCGTGGGGGGCAAGTGTGGTGGCTATTTCTAGCCACCATCGTGTACTGGGCCCGTCATGGCCTGGCCCAGTCCGGTAGACAGATGTGGCCTTATCACAAGGCGCCACGGCATTTCAAGAACGGCTTCAAAGATTCGTGTCCGGTCCCTATAGTCAGGTACCAGCGGGGCCAGCGATCGCCTCCGAGCACCACCCAGCCTGTTCGGACAAAGGCCCTTCCTTCCGAATAGAATCTGCTCGGTTCGCTCCCTACGTCCCTTCTGCGCGGACAACACCTCCTTACATCAGGCACCTAACAGCAAGATAGACCTCCGGGCACCAGGTGCCGAGCAATGGGTTTGACTACCGAACAACAGGTCTGCCTCACCTGATAGGCTACCTGCTCGGTACCTTCCTCCCACGATGGAGCTGAGCAGCCCTTCATCGCCTTATGACAGTTACAACGGCTACGCCACGTGTGCCCACGATCAAGTGGTGCGTTAACTGCCCAGCTCCTCAATAGGCGCCTCAACGCGTAACCCCCCCCCCCCCCCCCCCCCCCACCCCCCCCCCCCCCCCCCGTTGTGCGCACCAACCGACGCGCCCTTCCAGGCATGATCCAGAGACGTTACGGCCATCCACCTCAGCATCCATGCCTATAAAAGACACAGGTATAATGCCATGCGGAGGTACGCTCTCTCTCTCACGCGAATACACCCTCACACACGAGAATCTCCATCCTCTTCAGTCATCTACTGACTTAGGCATCGGAGGGTTCTCCCCGGTTCTTCAACCGGGCCCCTTGACGCCTTTTTTGGTGATTGCAGGACCTTCGTCGCCTCCGGCGTTCGTCTTCTTCCCTCTCAAGTGTAGGCCCAGCAGGTTCTGGCCCAAACAAGAAAAAACCTCCACATATATATATATATATATATATATATATATATATATATATATAATAGTTTTATTAACTTCCATTTGACTATTATTTATAAACAAACGTGATTGTATTAAATCTTATTATATTTAAGAAAAAAATACATTTAGGAAGATCGCGTTTACGATATAAATTCAAGTTATTTCATCGAAAACTAATTCTTAAATGTCCAAACTGAGATTTATAACATAAAATCAGTTTATAATAAATCAAATATGTCTATAAATTACATTCGAACGCCCTCTTAGCCTTGTTAAGTTAGGACGTTAACATGTATAGAACGATATGTTATATTGGCAAAAGATTCTGATTTATTTTTTTTCCCACTTTTATATGTGACATGATAAAATAAAATTAAGACACAGTACTTCATCTTTAAGATGTGAATATAGACCACCAGGTATTTACTTATTATTAGTAAATATTATTTTTTCAAAAATATCAAAACCCCTAATTAATAATTTTACTTTAGTAAGTTAAAAATACTGATTAAACCTATAATAAATGCATGCTTTTAGGTAAAGGTTTCCCTCTCTCTCTCTCTCTCTCTCTCTCTCTCATCCTATCTCTCCTCTATCGCCGGTGATGGATTATCCGTTCATGCATTACCTAGATTAATCTCTATCCGTTCATGCATTCCATGTCCCCCCTCTCCTTCTTTCTCTCTGTCGCTTTTCATCCTTTAAACTTGAGAGAGAGAGAGAGAGAGAGAGTACTTTACAAAAGGGCTCTCCGACCGTGTCCCTCTCTCAACCGGACTTTCTCTCTCTCAACCCGGACTCTACTCTCTTCCCTCACCTTTTCTCTTTCTTATCTTAATTAAGACTTAAAGTCTCTGGAGGACTCTTCTCTCTCCGATCCTCTCTCTCGCTGCTACAGTTATCCCTGTAATCTATATGTTAGACGAGGGGACAAAGGACGACGCTACTGTGTCTTCTTTGTATTATTACCTGGGTTTCTCCTACATGGCGACTCTGAGTTCGCTGGTGCTCTTCGCTCTCTGCGTTGCCTTCCACCACCATGCGGTGGCGGTCGACGCCGCCAGGGGCATGTTAGCTTCGCCACTAAAATCTGCTCAGGTACTGTATCTGCTTTGTTTCTTTCAATCAGGTAAGGGCACACTTTTTTTTTTTCCTGCACTGCACGTACGCATGCATGCTTGATTCGATCTCTTAATCGTAGGTGGGGATCTCTAAAGACGCGTTGTCACCAAATTCTTCAGTTGTCTACTCAAATGACATGATTAATCCCAATGCTAATTACTGGTTCAATCAAATTCGTCATGTAAGTTGTTCTTTATATATATACATATGCAGGATACAGAAGGGCATAAACTCATATGCCGTACACTGTCTCTTGTGATTAATTGTTCTGCAATTGTAGAGTGAGTGAGAGAGAGAGAGAGATTCTTTATCTAATTACGATTTCCTACAAAAGGAGAACATGTATAAATAGCATATATCTTTTATTCTTTCATAGTTGTACAGACTAATAGAGTTGGCATACGTCGTATATATATTGTGTATATGCAGATGGCCTGGACTCGTTCACGTCGAGATTCCTATTATGGGGTGAAGGTGACGTTGAGTGTCCATGAGTTACCGATTGTCGGGAGAAGGCAAACGAGCTCTGCATTGATACAATTGGAGAACAATGACCAACCTGATGGCAGGGTAGATGTCCTAGAAGCAGGATGGCATGTGAGTTCTAAGAAATAACAATAAATTTATATGATCTCCTCCTCCCATCCCCGGACTATTCTTCAAATATTGATGAGGACGTTCCATTTAAACAATATTCCAATATATTCGAAGTTTGTTTAGGAGCATGCACAGGTTAATTTCCTATATATGTATTTGTAGTTTACTCTAATTAGGTTCTTCTTCCTTGTAAATTTATATCGAAAAATTTTGCAACCCTTGGCCAATTAGAGTTTTTTCTTCTCAGTACTGCAACCGTACGTTTCTTCATGTATATATGTACTTGTATATGCATGGTTCTAAATTTTCAGGTAAGTCCGGAGATGTATGAAGACGCAAACACCCACCTCTACATATCTTGGCAGGTCTGTACTGAATTGAAAGATTAATGATCCCTTTTATATATTCTGATGTTGATCTAAACTATTTTAAAATAAAAAATGTCTTTTTAAATTTTTTTCCTTATTGTAGGCCGGTGATGAAATTTGCTACAATCTCCTATGCAATGGTTTTGTTTTGATCCAAGGCTACGCCGCGTTTCCTGGGATGATTCTGGAGACACAGGCGTCTGGAGTGCCACACTACATTACACTCATTATATCTAGGGTAAATTTATTTATATTTTTTGGATTAGCTTGAATATTTATCCGTCTTCCCAGTTTTCCATTCCTTGTTAATTATGTTTCACTTCTGATAGATTAGACTAACATTTACTTCAATTTATATCCACTAAACATACATATATGTATATAGGCACAGTCCGGAGATTGGTACTTGTCATTTCACAACAATACGGTGACCACCAACATCGGATACTGGCCTGCTTCTTTATTTAGGGGCTTGGCGAACAAGGCCACTCAGATTAGGCTCGGTGGAGCCGTCACCACGCCGGCGGATGCCCGAGAAGACCCACCGATGGGCAGCGGCCACCATGGCGTCGACGGGGAAGGCGCGGCGGCCTCTTTCACAGAGATCCAACTCCTCGATCAATATGGAAACAAATATAATTACGACCACTTTGATATTGTTGCTGATAACCCAAGATGTTATGATGTCATGGTGCCACCTGATTATAATGATGATTTGGCGCACTTCTATTACGGTGGTCCCTGGGGTTGTAAAGTCTAAGTTTCTTAATTTTGCTGCTTAATTAGTGGTCAGTCAATTATATATATTTGTGTGATAGTTGTCAAAATTAATGCTGAACATGTATATGTGATTTTTTTTTATTCAATTGTGATTTTGATGTGTATCAAAACTATCACGTACGTACTATTGGGAATCACCTTTGAATGTACTCTCTCTCTCTCTCTCTAACCCATCTCATGAACATATCATTATAGTTGTTGTTGACATGATTAGGAATTTCTTAAACAAATAAGCTTCGCATTAATGCTGCTTAGTATATATGTATTTGGCAAACTCTACATTGCAAATATCAAGGATTAGGACATGTCATCTTTTCCGGTAGTAATTAAGTGGGGTTTTCTTTTAAAATAGCACACTTTGAAAATATTATAAGGAGACTAACACGCTAAAAAAAAAAATCGTAATATAACACACTTTCTACAGCGCACACACTTTTATGTTTAAAAAAATAAAAATTAAGAAGTCGGTATCGCGCCTACCGACTTGCACCGACTTGCAAGTCGGTAGGCACCATACCTATTTGCAAATGAACATAAAAAATTGAAAAAAACTTCTGTAAATAAGATATAATTAGACTTACCTATTCATCTCCTTATTTAAATATTTTATTGATGTCTATTTAAGTTAAAATTTCAACCATAGACTAATAGAAAGATTTTACAAATTATGACAATTTTAGTTTAATTTTTAAATTTTATTTTTTACTGGGTAAAAAATCATCCAAAAAATAGTTACGTCGACTTAATATCAAAATATGGTCTTCAAAAATTTCGAATAATTATATATTTGATATCACCACATTTTTCTAAGAATTATGGTGTTATCAATTTTATTTTCGTTATAATTTTTCGGTGTCGTCCTTTCGGCGTGCGCACGCCGACAGGACGACACCGGAAAACTATAACGAAAATAAAATTTGAGAACACCATAATTCTTAGAAAAATGTGGTGATATCAAATATAATTATTCGAAATTTTGAAGACCATATTTTGATATTAAATCGACGTAACTATTTTCTGGGTGATTTTTTACCCAGTAAAAAATAAAATTTAAAAATTAAACTAAAATCGTCATAATTTGTAAAATCTTTCTATTAGTCTATGGTTGAAATTTTAACTTAAATAGACATCAATAAAATATCTAAATAAGGAGATGAATAGGTAAGTCTAATTATATCTTATTTACATAAGTTTTTTGAATTTTTTATGTTCATTTGCAAGTCGGTATGGTGCCTACCGACTTGCAAGTCGGTAGGCGCGATACCGACTTCTTATTTTTTATTTTTTAAACATAAAAATGTGTGCACTGTAGAAAGTGTGCTATATTACTATTTTTTTTTTTAGCGTGTTAGTCTCCTTATAATGTTTTCAAAGTGTGCTATTTTAAAAGAAAACCCTAATTAAGTGCCACTGAAATAGAAGGATAAACTCTTTTTTGGATAATCAAATGCAGCGTTCTTGAGTTTAAGAGCTTGTCAGGTAAAATTTATATAGTTCAGATCTTTAATCTGCCTGAAATTGGGTAGTTAGCTAGTCTCTGTACAAACAAATTAACTTATCTGCAGTTAAGGGAAAGGCCCATCATATATAGTAGAAGTGCCCATCTCACGACCAGCAAAGTCAGGTAGCTTTATTGGTCTCGGCCCAGAATAAGAGAAGATGAGGTAAGAGAACTTATAACTAAAGGGAATTTAATTTCTTATCAGAATCTACGAACTTCTACCCATGGATGAATGTTATTTCAAGAGCATTTTTCATCATATTCTAACATAATAATATTTTAAGAAAAATAAGCAAAATAACTTTTAAAGAAGGTGTTATCTCAAAGAAATTCTCATAAATTACTCTCCTGGGTCGCGACTAATGAAAATATAAATATGTTTATCATAAACATATTTTATTATAAATATATATATATATATATCATAAAGTGTTTTTTTAACCTAGATTTGACTATTGTTTATAAACATACGTGATTTGTACTAAATCTTGTTATATTTATGGAAAATATATTTAGGAAGATTTCGAGTTTACAATAGATTCTAGTGACTTCATCGAAAATTGATTCTTAAATGTCCAAACTAAGATTTATAACATAAAGTCCATTTATAATAAGCCAAACATGTCTATAAATTACATCCGACCGCCCTCTAATTAGCCCTGTTTAAGTTAAAACATTAAGTAACATAGAGACGTTATGTTATATTTAATTGGCAAAAGATTCTGAATGATTTTTTTTTCACTTTCATGTGTGGCATGATAAAATAAAATTAAGAAACAATTCATCTTTAAGATGTGACCGCTGACTCATGTTTGTAGAGAGAAAAGACATGATATAAGATATCTTTACTAAAAATAAATGAAGCCTACCACATATTAACCAAAGAAGAGAGTATATAGACCACCTGGCATTTATTTATTATGCAGTAAATATTAATATTTCAAGATGTCAAAGACCACTAATAATTTTACTTTTGCTATGTTAAAAAATAGTGATTAACCCATAGGAAATGATTTAAGTTAATGTTTGACCCCCTCTCTTCCTCTCTCCCCTCTCTTCGTATCTCTCTCCCTCTCTCTCTCTTCCCCTCTCGTTCTATCTCTCCTCCATGGCGAGTGATAATGGAGTCTTTATTTGTATCTCTCTGGACTTGTGGCCTTAATTACCTAGATTAATCTCTCTCCGTGCATGCATTCCATATTCCCCACCTCCTTCCTTCTCTCTATCGCTTTAAACTTCTAAGAGAGAGAGAGAGGAGTCCGGTTGAGAGAGGAGAAAGAGGACTCTCCTATCTCTCTCTCTCTCTCTCTCTCTCTCTCTCTCTCGTAAAGCGAACTTTCTCTCTCCCAACCCGGGATCCTCTCTCTCTATCTCTCGACCCGGGACTCTCTTTCCCTCCCTCACCCTTTTCCTCTTTCTTCTCTTAATAATTAAAGTCTCTCGAGTACTCTTCTATACCTCCGATCACGCCTCTCTCTCTCTCTTTCTTCTCTTAAAAGCAGGGGACAAGGCACGCTCCGGTTTCTTCTTTGTATTGTCAACTGGTTTCCCCATGGCGACTCCTGTTTTCAGGAGTTTGCTGGTGCTTTTCGCTCTCTGCATCGCCTTCCACCACCATGCAATGGTGGTCGACACCGCCAGGAGCATGCTAGCTTCGACAATAAGATCTGCTCAGGTACTATTTGGTTTGGCCCGTCAAAATCAGGTCGAGGGAGCATTTTTTTCTTTGTTTTCTTATATATATATATATATATATATATATATAGAACTGCATGCATGATGCTGGATATTCCCAACTTCACTTCATGCCACCTTCTCCAATATTGCAAACTTAATTTGTGGGACATTTGAAAATTAGAAAGAGGAATTAAAAGGAAACCTTAATTTGTTTGGATCGTGGAGTACAATACAGGAATTATTTGATCTAGCATCAGGCCATTTTTTTGTTGTTGTTTTTCAGCTCTCCATGTCTTTCTGTATGTTGTGATTCATCTCAATCATTAGATTAATTTTATCCATAGTTTGCTTGTCAACCACTCGTACTTGGCGATGTCTTACAGGTGCCGCGTCCATCCGGTATGAGAGGATCTCCGGGTCCTGCAGGTCAGCTGTCGGCTGTAAGTTGACTCTTTCTTCCAAATCTTTCAATCTAACATTAATCCTATATAAATATTTAGGAAAATCCTTAATGCACATGCACACCCTTGCAAGAGGGTTTACACACACATTTTTTTATTTTTATTTTTATTTATTTGTTTTTAAGCTAAGAAAGACCAAATTTTATTAATAAAAGAAGATTGTAACAACCAGAGCGAAACCAAGTGCAGAAACAGCAAAATAAAACCAATCTAAAACTTGGGATTGGATGTCCATAGTATCACTGTAATTGAGCACTCAATCATATAGTGGTGTCCCCACACAACTTTTAGGTGGTGCACTAATATTTTTTAATGTTTATTAGGAAACAAGTTTTACAGTAGAGTTAATTTAGATTACAAAAAATAATTCCATTAACTAGATCTTCATATAATCTTAGTTACCTTTTCTTGGCACATGTGATATTTTCACCTCTTCCCAAATCGTGAGCTTCTCAGTAGTTTGGCCTATGCAATTTTTTATTTCTTGTGGTGCATTTGTTACTCTTTAAAGATTCTATCATTAAGTTATCATCCCCTTCAAGCCAGTGGCGGAGCCGGGGGGGGGGGGGCGGGGGCAATTGTCCCCCCTTATTTTTTGCATAAAATTTTTTCTTATGAATTTTTTTGTATAAAATTTCTCTTTATGATAAGCATGTGAAGATTTTTTTTAACTTTATTAATTGTCTCCCCTTGCATTGAATACTCATGAATAATTATCTTATTAATTGTTCCCCTTCTAAATATTTTTAGCTCCGCCATTGACGGCCGCCTTTGCTTCAGCTCTCAAGCTAGACTTGCCCTTGCAGTGACAATTACTATCTCTCCCTTAAAATCTCTGATTGTAAAGCCCATCCCCGCTTGCCTTCCATTCGCTTCCATTTTGGATGCACCATCAAAATTAACTTTAATCTCAAGTATATATACCATCCTCATCTGGATCCTCATACGTTTCCACCAGAATTAAGACCTTTATGTTATCTTTGTTGACAACTTTCTTCAAGCACTTGCTGTTCCTCCTTAGGTCCACTCCCCGGTAATTATGGAACAAAATCTTCGTGATACTGAGTGCAAGTAGGAAACTTTTCTTAGTGAGGCCCCAAAAAGATTAGGTTCGTCTTAAAAGGAGATCAGCTTAAATCTAGTTTTTTTCCTATTCTACTCCTCTCCAATGATCTCCCTCTGCTGCCTAGCATGGAGCTCCTCCTGTTCATGATGGGAGTTCTACTTCTGGCTCTATCACAGTGTCCTTTGTTGTGGGAGGTCCTTCCACCTGCTGACTCCTCCCGTTCCCTTCCACTTGCACAACTCAAACTGTTCTGACTGTCTTGCACTTCTTACTTGCTCATCACCGCCACCCGCTGACTTCCTGGGGTTGGTAACATGAGCTGATGTGGTTAGTCTCCACCTCTCACTGTGATTAGCCGCTCTGAACCGGGCGCCAGTGGGAGCCGGATGGTGCGACTGGTTTTTTTTCCAGTTCTCATCTGGAGCAATCAAGACCTGTTTTCGTCTGGATTTCACCCACCTCTGACAGAGCTCCCGTTGGCCCCTTCCCTTTGTCTGTAGCACTGTGCCCCTCTTGATTTTTCTTTCTCTTTTCCAGTTTGCATCTTTCTTCTATTCTCTTCCTGTCTCTGTTTGGGAGCGTGGTGGGTTAGATTTTTGGGGTGTAAAATCTCTGATTTCCAAACAATGTTAACCGCCTAGGCTTATGTGTACAAGGTGATTTTGTAGGAAAGAGAGAGATAAAGAGAGATGTTTTTCTCTCTCTTTCGTACTGAAAAACGAGTAGCGGAAAATTGGCGACGAAACTTATAGAATGGGCGACGAAACAAATAACTTTTTATACATAAAGAATTATATTCGCCCATTTTACACCGCCTCATCGCCCACACTAGAAATGCAAGGGTGACGAGGTGAAATTGCGCCTGTGTGGCGCTTGGGCAGTAAAAACTGATCTTTTAAGAAATCAAAATTTCTCCCTTGATTCCAAACGTCGCCGCTGCCGGTTCGCTTCCTTAATTATCAGAAAGATGGAAAATGTCCGACCTGCAAATCATGATTTGCAGGTCGGAATGCCCCAGACGCACCCGCCTCGATCATGTGGTTGCGTCCGCGCGTGTTGACGGATGCGCGACGAGCACGTCTGACGCGTCCTAACGTGTAAATGATTTACACGTCGGGACGTGCACAAACAGGGACGGACCCACGTTAATGGTGGGGGTGGCCATGCTCCCCCACCATTTTGACTCTCTTATTATTTTTATTTTTTGTATTAAATTTTTTTTAAATTTTTTAAATTGGCCCCTCCTTATGTTTCATCTTGTAATATTTTTTATTTCGACCCCCCTTATATTTCATCCTGCATCCGCCTCTGTGCACAAGTATTTCCCGGTCGTCCGTTGCCTTGTTCGCTACGTTCTACAGCATGAGATCTTGAGATTAAACAAGTGTTTTGCCCTTTGACATATATATGTAATCATCTGAGGATATTTAGTGTTTGTCGTACGCAGTCGGCAGTATGTTTTCAAACAGGAGGTGTATATTATGGAGCAAGAGCAACATTGAGTATTTCTCAGCTGCCACCTGTGACAACAAATCAGACAAGTCAGTCCTCGATAATGATGAGCAAGAGCAATCGGGGAGGAGTAAACATCATAAAAGCAGGATGGCATGTAAGATCTCTTTTATCCACCAATATTTATATATACCATATATAGATGGTTTTCCAATAATCTTCGCCTTTTGTCTTAATTAAAGAAGGCTTTGAAGGTTGATGGTACGTGTGTAATATTTAAGGTAGATTTACCTCATATATATTGACGAACATGATCCATAATATATATTAATGATTCAATTCTCACATGATAGAACCTGAACGCAAGTATAGGAGGAAAGGGAACGTTTCCATATATAATTATATACCATATGTATTTATTTTTATTAAATTTTCAGGTGAGCCCCTCGTTATATGGGGACACACGTACAAGGCTATTTACACATTGGACGGTAAGTACTACGTATAACGAGCAACTTCTTCCTCTTTCTTATAATAATCTTTAAGCAAAACTGCTACTTAAATAATATATATAGGTCTTATTATAGTTCCACTGTTGTGTTCGCATGCAGACTAGGAATGATTGGAGCAATGGCTGCTACAACTCACAATGCGTAGGTTTCATTCAAGAGGAATCCTCCCCAATAAAACCTGGGGATGTCTTGAATCCAGCTGACGCGATGGCCATCACACTCTATATACAACAGGCATGAAATTTTGTAACTAATTGGTACCTAAACAATTCACGATCACTGCCTATATATATATTTTTGCATGTCATAATTAATATGGTAAGACTAGATCTCTTTTTTCGTTTGCTCATATATATATATATATATAGGATGGAGACACGGGAGATTGGTGGCTACACTATCAGGACCAGAAACACAATTACTTAGCAATCGGGCATTGGCCGAAGGGACTGTTCACCTCTTTGGCTGAGAACGCCGACTCAGTCGTGTTTGGTGGAGAGGTCTTCTTCGATAAAGACGATAATGGAGGCCCGCCGATGGGCAGCGGCTATCTAGGCACAGAGACAGACAAAGCGGCTTCTTTTACGGGGATGCAACATATTGACAAGTATGGCAACTATGATTACTTCTCGTTGGATGATTTGAAGTTTTATGTCGACAACGAAGCCTGTTATAATACAAAAATGACTCAGGGTCCCCTCGGGGTGTTCCTATTTTCTATGGTGGCCCAAGGTGCCAGAGCTCTGATTAAATATATATTTTACTCTACCTCTCCATGTATATTTTTCTTTTTTATTTTTTGGCATGCAGGTGAATGTTGGGTCGGTATTTGAGGTTAATATTCGGTTCTAGAAAGGGTTCGTTGGAGGACCTGTAAGAATAGTTTACGGAGTACTAGACGAATTAATTTCTTTTGGAGTGAAAGAATTTATGTACTTAAGTTTAAATTCTCGTCTTTGTCCCTATGATCTCTTTCCTGCAACTACAATAAATTAATAACCACGTAGTTATTCGAAGCTCTGTCTTCTTTGACGGATTATAAGTAATTAAATCTCTCTCTATTGATCAGTACGTACGTACAAAAGAAGTCAAGTCTCTCTTAAGTTAAAGATTCATATCTCGTATATATGACCCGTAATGTCGATGCGGTGGCAAGGGAAGGAAGTTCCTACTACAAGAACCAATTTTCCTGTGACTATATATTTTTTATCCATTGATTGAGACTTAATTTCTTTCCCCACCTAATCACATGCGTCGTTATGAAAACGATGTCTTTATTAAAGAGGCCAATCGAGTGATGGAGTTATATATATATAGCTGATCAATATGCATGTTTAGAATACTTTTTCTTTAATACATATGCGTTCTTTGTCATTTGAGATTGTGTATATTCGTTGGATGTCTGAAACATTTTCTACGTATGAGGGGCTTTCAAGAACGTCCATTTTCTCTGAAATGACAAGTTATTCTAGGAAGAGTTTTAATTAACAATGCTCCAATCCAAGTGATTTTTAGTTTTTCTGTTTCTTAATTTTTGGAATGGAGGCCACCTAACTAAAAACCAATTATATGATAATAGAAAATGGATAATTGTGAAAATAACCCTATTATATCTATAATTGCAGATGTCACTCTTGCACACATTAATTAAATCACTTTCTTACATAATTTTACTATATAGTATGTTTGCATTTTAATAAGCTTAAACTTTTGCTAACAAATTAAGATATTATGATTTTTTTGCAATCCAATTATATATTTTTTAGTTTAAACTGGTTACATTTACTTGACAGTGGAATGTAAGAACATTTTTGTACCCATGTTGATGTACTAAGGTTGTATTAATAATTACTAGTATATATATATCCATGTAATTTATGTGAAACTGAGCCTGGATGGAACTGATCACTTGCCTTATTATACCAGAGTTTGAGGTGTCAAAATACATGCGAACTATCTCTTTAGGTGCTGGTGATTATTAGTTACACTACATCCATTTATCTATTTTCAAATTAATTTGTGCAAAAACTGATCTGAATAAAATCAACTTGCCATTTGTATTTTGTACTCGAGTTTTATCACAGAACTTGCAAAAGCTAACCTGTTGTATCTATTAGCTACTGTCAAAAAAATTTGTTTAACCCTTCCTTTGATTATATTTGAAAAAGGTTCAAAATACCTAGTGTGCACATTAAAATATGCTCTTAATTTTTATGTGAATATATATAAAAGAGTCCAAGGAAACATAATTTTAACAAATTGAAATAGAAATTTCATGTTTCCTCGATGGATGTTGTTTGGAAGACGATTTTTTCATACCATTCTAACGTAAGAATAATTTTTGAGATAAACATATATAAGCAAACAAACCCACCTAGGTCATGGGGAGATTATCTTAGATAATCCGCTTTGGATGTGAGTTAACTCTGAGTTAACTCAAAAAATACTTTGATAGTGTTTTAAAGTTAATTCTAGTGGTTGGTTAAAGGTAGATTAAAAGTGAGTTAACCCACCATTTTCTAACCCACCTCTAGAGGTGGAATAGAGTTAACTCAGTGAGTTAACCACCTTTTTTCTCTCACATCACAAACATTAAGCGCCACTTTGGATATGGTTTGGAGTTGGGATAACTCCAACTCATGGACAAAGTTGCACATGGTTAACCTACCTTTTGTTTGGTAACAAATGAGTTAACTCACTTGGTTAAATAGAGTTAACCTACATGTTCTTTTGTGTGCTTTGGTTGGCATTGTGGGTTAACTCACCCAAGGTTGTTGAGAATACCAGAACTACCCCTCAACCAACACTTTATTTAATTAAACTTATGAGTCTTTCTTTAAAATAATTTAACGAGAGAAATTATTTTATAAATGATATTAATATATTACCATCAATTAAAAATATTAAAAAATTGAAATAAAAATACAATAGTACAAAAAAAGTGCCGTAATAATTTTTTTTATTTTTTATAATTCTTTATTACTTTTACATTATTAGAGAACTTAATAATGTGAATAAATAATTGAATATAAAGCTTATTAACAACAATTTATTACCAAATTCTATTGTCTTTAATAAGAAAATGTATGTCTTCATTATATCTCTATTTATATTTAACATTAATTACTTTAAAAAAATTGGACAGCACCTCCTCTGTTTTTCTTATATTTTCATTATCTGTACCTGTCCCTGTACATGTATAGCAACAAAACTTTGTAACAAAAATAAACAAACATTTACTAACAACACAACTTGTTTCTTTATGTAACAACATAACTTTGCCAAAAAAAAAAAAACATAACATAGATCTGATCATTTGATCACTTTTAAAATGTACAAATTATGCTGAAAAATAATTAAAACATAACATGGGCTGCTCAATGCAGCCTTCAAATTTATACATGGAACTATTCTAACAGTCTGCTTCATTTGCCGTGCACCCCACTGTCTGCATGAAAATGAATGTAATGTTAGTTCATGACAGGCAATATAATTTATGAAAATGTTGAACATAAATGTATATGAATATGAGCGTACCTCAAATGTTCTCTGTAGTAATGTTCGTTGCCAATTTGACCATTCAACCATTTAATTGGATAAGGATGGCCACTGATCATTGCCTTTGTAAGTATATATGTCATATCAATTGTTCAATGATTTTCATTATTTTCTTGGCTCAGATTGACTACACAAAAATGTAACCGCATTTTCAATGGGGTTGCCAAATTGACCATCCCAACATTGAATTGGAAAAGCTGTCCACTCATCATTGCCATTGTAAGTATATATTCATATCAAATGTTTAATAGTTTATAGTTATTATTTTTTGGCTCAGATGGACTACACAAAAAATATCCGCATTTTCAATGGGGTTGCCAAATTGACCATCCCAACATTGAATTGGATAAACTGCCCACTCATCATTGCCATTGTAAATATATATGTCATATCACATGTATACTACTTTATAGTTATTATTTTTTGGCTCAGATCGACTACACAAAAAATATCCGCATTTTCAATGGGGTTGCCAAATTGACCATCCCAACATTGAATTGGATAAAGCTGCCCACTCATCATTGCCATTGTAAATATATATGTCATATCACATGTATACTACTTTATAGTTATTATTTTTTGGCTCAGATCGACTACACAAAAATATATCCGCATTTTCAATGGGGTTGCCAAATTGACCATCCCAACATTGAATTGGATAAAGCTGCCCACTCATCATTGCCATTGTAAGTATATATCCATATTACATGTATAATAGTTTATAGTATATATTTTTTGGCTCAGATCGACTACACAAAAATATATCCGCATTTTCAATGGGGTTGCCAAATTGACCATCCCACCATTGAATTGGACAAGGATTAGCCTTCTTCATTGCCTTTGTAAGTATGTATGTCATATCACATGTATAATGATTTATACCATTATTTTTTTGGGGCTCAGGTCGACTCCCCAAAACCGTTCAATTCACCAAGGCTTTATGATACCCAACCACTGAACAACTGGACAAGGTCATTATGTAATGGCAATGTCCTTCCTTTGAACCCTGTAGCCAATGGGTTGAACTGCAATGGAAGAATAAAACAGTAATTAATTAATTTGGTCAAGAATATGTATGCATAATCGTCATACGTAAAAATTATAAAAACCTCAAGATATTGTTGCCAAGCTAATTCTGAACCTCGTATTTGTTTAATGTCGTCATCCCAGTGAAAATTTACCACATTTATGAGATCATGAGCGATCAAATAAAATGACCGATAGAATGTAAAACGGTGTACGAAATGTGATACGGGCCAAGCCACACAAAAGTCCCTGTTGAAAATGGTTTGGACGTTCTTCCATCCATCCTCATTCAAAGAATCTCGTACGATTTTTTATTTTTTCTTTGTGTCCAATTAAATGTATGAGGAGAAAGTCCTTTTCCAGTCCCAAATTGCACCTACATGTAGTTGAAACCTCATTAACTGCACATTCAAATTTTATTACAATAGAAAGAAAGACACACGAAACGAGTCACTAGTTGGTGAATAAAGTTCTAAACATGCTAATAGAAACAGATTATGAACAAAATAGGTCAAATAACATCTCAGTTAGACATCCATAGTTGTGTGGCAATTGCATCTCGAAGAGCTCCTCCTGCCGTCATTTCAGATGGGCTAACCGAAAGATTTGGATCTTCCTCAGGTTCATGATGTTCGTCCTCCCTACCTCCTTCACGGCTTGAGTTAAAATAAAAGTCCTCCCCTTGTTGACGTCGGACAAAATTGTGCACAACACAACATGCAATAACAATCAACACTTGTATCCGAAATGGATAACAGTTCCCCTCTCGCAATGTTTGAAATCTATTCTTCAACACCCCAAATGCACGTTCCACACAATTGCGAAGTTGGGCGTGACGATGGTTGAACTTGTCTCTCAAGTTCTTATACCGTGCATTGCCACGTCCTTGATATTCATGGATATGGTATCTTTCCCCACGATATGGAGCCACAAATTGAGCAGTGTTTCCATATCCTGAGTCCACTAGGTAGTACTTTCCTGTGAAGGCCAATTGTCACACATTACATTAGCAAATTCTACGTTAAACGAAAAATACGTGGATAGTCATAAATAGATAATCATACCTTCCAAAACGTGAAAGCCACCTACATCCATAGCCCTCCTCAGGACAGACATGTCAGCAGCTGCTCCCTCAAAACCGACCCCCACATATTGGAAGACAAGGTCAAAACACACACCCCCATTACATTTTGACTGATGACTCCTTTGCGGTTCCTATACCGTGCATGCTTTTCTCGCAATATATGCGCTGGGATGTGGGTACCATCAATTGCTCCAATGGCATCCTAAACAATGTGAAAATGAGAATGTTAACAAGAATGAGACATTTTTTTAGTTTACGTCATTAAAGCATAGGGAATTTACCTTGAAGTAAGGATAAAATCTGTCATCATGTCGAATGCGGGGGTGCACAGGATCAGTCAAAGTTGGTAGTTTTATGTAATTGAAGCGTAGGGAAGCTAACGCTTTTGTGACTTCGCGGACGTGTTTACTAATTGTCTCAGAAGAGTGTTGAAAATGTTCGCACATAGCACCTGATGCAACACCATGACCCATTGCATACATGAAAATTGCGAGTTTCTCGGTTGCCTTAACATAACGGGAATCACGTATGAGATCTCTTTCCATCAGTTCGTCTCTTAATCTCATGAACATCGTGGGATGTAGTCTGAACACGTTGTAGCAACGTCCTTCATGTCCCTGCAGAACTTCATTAATCCAAATGTGACCAGTATGACTACTTGTGTGCATAGGCCTTGGGACACTGTGTTCCTCATTTGATTCCAAAATCTCATCAGCAATTGCTTCATCGATAGCTAAAAAGAGGGCATTCTCCTCACAAAGGATTTCTCGTACTAATGCGTCCACATCAACAGAAGGACCTAATAATTAGATAAAGATAGTACATTCTCTTCAGAAATACAAGAAGTCAAAACATATGACATAATACAACAAGTAGCATCAAGTAGTCAGCTACGTTTCCTAAAGTACAATGAAAATGACAACTAACATTAAGAAGATCAGAAAATAAGGAACAATATCATCAGCATAATAAGTATGGGAATGTCGTTCTTCAGGCCATGGCGTTCCGAATCTCTTCCTGCATGGGTAACTGAATCATTAGGTGCATACATAGATCTCCTTTGTACTTGAGACGTAGATCCATGTACAACCATTCCATAGTAAGCGTGTTGCTTCTTCTAAGTTTGAGAATCCCTTATACTTTGCTCCCGGATAACCATTGACCTGGGCATAACAATCAGACCAAGTGTGGTATATTCCTGGTTGACGACCAACCCAAACTACATAGCACATATACTTGCCCATTTCAGAATGCCTATTGGCCTGCAATACGATAAGGTGAACACTCACATTCATAGTTAATATTACATACGAGTAGAAGAGGGATAGTTATACGAGATACAGAATTGAAAAGCAATTGATGTCCTTAATACATGTCACTAGAAAGAAGTTACCGAAATATGAAACTAACATGAGAGAAACAAGCAGAAAGCAAAGTCTAACATGAAGGAAGGACGAACATGGCGAGCATCTTAGGAAGTTGCATTCAAGATCCATGCTAAAGCATCCTCATCATCAAGAGCCATGAACCATGCTCTCTTCTCAGGCTTCTCGAAGAGGGTCGCTGCTAGGAACAGAAGTTGTTGGGTGTAACCTGGCAAAGATTTCATCCTAACAACACATTCTCTCATTGTGTATTGCTCTTGTGGCGTGGATGACGTGCTTGAAGAATTAGGAAACAAACTCCGAACCATATTGATGCGCTCATTGTTCAGCATACAATATTGAGATAGTACGTTCGGATCAAATGACTTCTTGCTCTTTCTTTTTCGAGAACCTATGGATGCATGATCAGTCCTCCTTCTAGTTGGGGATGTTGCCTCATCTTCCACTTGGTGAATATTCGTCGGTGTCTTTTCTCCAACCGACCGTGATGGAGGATTTCGTTGCGAGGATGATGGGTAGTCGAATGGGTTGAAATTGTCACCATCCATTGATTGAAACTGACTTGAATCTAATCCCATTGCGTTAAATTGTTGTCGGTCAGCACTATCATCATCTCCAAAAGACCGTGTAGCCTCAACATCTACGTCTTGTGTTGAGCCCATGAAATGACTGCCCGAACAGTTGTCTTGCCACACAAGATGTCCAGCTGTCTTTTGTATGGAAATGGTTTGTCTATATACTTCTTGTAATCAGAATTGATCTGTGGATTAAAAAAGTCATTTACATGTGCTAATAGACAAAATGTGTAGTTTGCACTAAATTGTAGTGCTGCCTTACCGCAATTGCCGCCTGTATGCTTTCTTCGTCAGGCGGGACAGGTAAATTTCGTTCATCATCCCATCCCCAACCAGAACGTGTACGCAATTGTTCGTAGATGTGGTACACTTTCTTAATGTTCCTCCAACGATACTTTAAAGAATCTTTGTCCTTTATCACATTGGCAGTGGTATTAAACTGATGTAAAATGTCTTGAAAGACATGTGCTTTGAAGGTTCCTTGACTACCATGGGTTTTTAGGTGAACATCAATCAACAAATCTAATAATATCCTATCTTCTCGCAACGTCCAATTTCGTGAACGACCCTTTCCCGTGGACAGAGGCCCCGAGTTTTCTAACATAAAATAACATAATGACAACACAACAAGTCAATATAATTACTGTTATGACTTTAAACATGAAACATATTAATAAGGCCAATTCCTTAAGTTTTTAACTAACAAACACAACATATGTGAACAAGTCATCAAGTCCTTAGAACTAAGTCATGGGTCCTCAGACTCACTAAATATCTGGACTATGTCAACATAAAATGGCAAGCTCCTTCCCTTAAACCATAAAGCCAACGGTTGAACTGCAAATGGAATAAACAATTAGTATTTAAACACCATTTACTAATACCTAGAAGAATATTTGTGAACTACAAACCTCATTGTACGCATCCACATAATGTCGTTGCCGACAAATGTTGATTTTGCATCATCCCACGTAAAACCTACGTTGTCTTGTAGGTCTTTGGATATGAGATATATGTTTTTGTAAAAACATAATTTACTTCTCAAATGTGTTAAAGTCACATGACAACCAAACTTTATGACAAAAGTCTCCTTAATCATGTCCCATGCATGTTTTGGTATGAAGTCCCCATGTAATAGCTCATTCCTAAGCAAATGAAGAAATGTCCGGTCCATATCGGAGGTCCACACATAACCTAAGTGGTTGGTAAGAAATAATAATGAGAACTATATGTAAAATGAGGGCAGAAATTCAGTCTACATATTTAATCTAATCCTTCATAACATGGTTGTGAACAAAATAGTGCACCACATTATACTCTATGCATAGCTGATAGGAAATTCAAATTGTACCTGGTTGGGACATCGAGCTTGAGGCGGTTGGGGCAGGTGGGCAGCAATGCCGATGGTAAATGCTGATTAAGTTCAAAACCTTTTAGCCAATAAGTAGGAAGAGGGCAGACAGACAGTAGAACCATAGGTAGTAATGAACCAAAACGTAAATGGCAGTAAAGGGCAGTAAGTAGGTTTCTGAATGCTGGATTTTTTTTTATACCACAGTAAAGGGCAGTAAGTAGGTTTCTCAACATGATATTATGAAGCATAAATTTCAGTTTATAAGGAGGTAGGCAGTTAGTAGAACAATAGGTAGAATAGAAGCACAAGAACAAGTACATGGAAACACCAAATCTCATTTTTAATCAACACTTTAAGCAGAAGAATCTCATTTTTAATCAACACTTTAGCAGGAAGGTATAAAACCAGGTTTCTGAACATGATTTTATGAAGCATAAATTTCAGTTTATAAGGAGGCAGTAAGTAGATCAATAGGTAGAATAGAAGCACAAGAACAAGTACATGGAAACACCAAATCTCATTTTTAATCAACACTTTAAGCAGGAAGGTATAAAACCAGGTTTCTGAACATGTATTTATGAAGCATAAATTTCAGTTTATAAGGAGGTAGGCAGTAAGTAGAACAATAGGTAAAATAGAAGCACAAGAACAATTACATGGAAACACCAAATCTCATTTTTAATCAACACTTTAAGCAGGAAGGTATAAAACCAGGTTTGTGAAAATGATTTTCTGAAGCATAAATTTCAGTTTATAGGAGGTAGGCAGTTAGTAGAACAATAGGTAGAATAGAAGCAAAAGAACAAGTACATGGAACTCCAAATCTCATTTTTAATCAACACTTTAAGCAGGAAACACAATTGACTAACGCTCAAAATGTAAAATCAATCTCATTCATTTTTATATGGTAAAGTTCCAAAGAACAGACATACTCTTATAACTATGATCAAAACTGGAAATGAAAGAATCATAATTTATGTTGAACATAGAATGAGAATACCTCAGAAACTAGTACAAAAAAGGCAGTAGCATCCAATATGGGACATATAAAAGTGGCTATAAAACCTCAAGTAGAACAATAGGTAGAATAGAAGCACAAGAACAAGTACATGGAACACAAATCTCATTTTTAATCAACTCTTTAACCAGGAAGGCATGAAACCAGGTTTCTGAACAATATCATCAAGCATAGAATTCAGTTTATAAGGAGGCAATAAGTAGAACAATAGTAGAATGCAAGAAAACTACATGGGAACACAACCTCAATTTTAATCAACTCTTTAACCTAGAGACATAAAAGCAGGTTTCTGAACATGATATCATCAAGCATAGAATTCAGTTTATAAGGAGGCAGTAAGTAGAACAATAGGTAGAATAGAAGCACAAGAACAACTACATGGGAACACAAACCAATTTAATAAACTCTAACCAGGAAGGCATAGAAGCAGGTTTGTGGACATGATATTATGAAGCATAATTTCAGTTTATACGGAGGGGCAGTAGTAAAACAATAGGTAGAATAGAAGCACAAGAACAAGTACATGGAAACACCATATCAATTTTAATCAACTCTTTAACATGCTACAAGAGAACTTGGTGATATTGGGAGAAAGGAATCCAAAATTGCCTCTTATCTGTTTTGTACTGTCACATTTTTTGTTGTGGTGGGAACATTTTAATGATTTTCAGAATGTCAAAAAACTTGATGTACAGCCTTGTATGCTTACTTTCAGGCTGCCAGTTCTAGGATAACCTCTATTGCATTTGGGACATTTCATTGCATTAGCTAATCCATTTGGCTTTCTTGTTTATGCATAAGATTGCTATTTATCTTTTTTATGGATAAGTAGTACACAGTCATATCAGGCATATGAACTTGTGCTTCACCAGTCTGGGTTGTCATTCCAGTGCCAGAGTTTTTTTTTCGCTGTCTACTTGAGCAAAAAAACAAGCACTATCCAATCTGTATATTATCTGTACATCATAGAAACTTTTGAAAGATCCTTGTTGGTATAACAGGTGAGAGGAAAGAGGGAGGACAGCATAAACTGAACAGTTGAATGGACAGCATAAACTGATCAATTTTTATTTATGTTGGAAGAACTATAACTATGCTTCTTGCAAAAAAAGCCTCTGGATTATAGTGCATTTTTGTTATCTGTTAACTTATGGTTGCTGCCATGTTCTTGGTCATTTATGTAGAAATTTAGATTACTCACACCCTCAACATATCCACATGTTCTTGATCAGGGTCCGCAAACTTCAATATATTGCTCAGCTTGAAGGAACTGTCAAAGGGAATGTCATAAGGGCTGCAGAATTGGACTTATATAGAAAGCAAATTGACATTTCAATAACATGAAGATAGGTCATGCGAAAGATCAGATAGACATTGCAGCGCTTCTATCAGTCCTCATAGTAGAGAAAGGAAACACACTAATGTATACATAGGGCAGTCAAAGTGTATACAAGAAATCTAACCTTTGTTCTGCTGAAAGTTCAGAAAATCTGGACATTCCTCCCATGATCATGAACGCATTGACATATATAAAACACAACCCTCATTAGTCACAAATTGGAAGATAAAAAAAAAATTGGTAAAGAACTCACCTCCGGAACAACAGGTTGAACTGAAGAACACCACTTTCGCAAGAGGGACAAATGGACACGGTCGGGGTTTATAGAGAAGGAAGGGGAAGGAAGGGTGCAGTCACGGGTGCACAGGGCATCGCCAGAGTTCAAACTTACCAGGGTGAAGGAACGGGCAACGCACAGTACAGTCAAAGCCGAGGACGATTCTTCGCACGGCCTCAGATAGGAAGGACGGGAAAAGGGGAACCTTCTGACAGAGAATCCAAATCACGGGCAAAAGGGAAGAGATTCGCGCGTGGATGGTGGACAGCTTTCTACCTTTCCCTTCTTCTTTAACGGCGGGCGGAAACATGGCATCGAGGAGGTAGCAGGTCCGAAGAACGACGCCGGAGAAGGCTGGAGCAAGCCTCGTCTGCGACGACCGGAGGTAGCAGGACCGGGGAGCGATGGCGGAGAGGAAGCCTCGTCTGCGATGGCCGGAGGTAGCAGGACCGGGGAGCGATGGCGGAGACCAAGCCTCGTCTGCGATGGCGGAGGTAGCCGGTCGGAGAGGGCAGCGATGGCGGGGGTAGCCGCTCGGAGAGGCCAGCGATGGCGGGGATTTCGCGGGAGGAAGAGAGGTCACATAGCCCATGTGCCGTGCCAGACGCGTACGGGGAGGGACAAATGGGGTAGCTAGAGGTGGGTTAACTCCAGCCGCGGGGTGGGGGTGGGTTAGGTATAGGTGAGTTAACTCGGGGATAACTCACTTTTAACCACGTAGATTTGAGTTAACTCTAACACACATCCAAAGTGCTTTTTGAGTTAACTCAGAGTTAACTAGAGTTAACTCTGAGTTAACTCACATCCAAGTGGCCCAATTACTTTTTCTTTTCCAAGATAGTTAACTCCTTTTAACTACCAAGTGTATTTGAGAAAAGGTGATTAACTCACTATAGTCTAAAAGTTAACTCTATATTACCAAGTAAAAGGTGAATTACACATGTGTAACTTTATCATGGGTTGGAGTTATCTTAACTCCAACCCATTACCAAGTGTAAATGAGGGTGACCGTAGGCACCTCCATTCTCTCTTACTAAAAGGCCTTCGGATATTAATTGTAGGTTGAATAAGAAGGGGGGGGGGGGGGGGCTCCGGCTGTCACGCCAAAAAAAAAAAGTTAAAAAAAAAATAGAACGTGGCAGTGGGACAATCTATAACCAAATACATGAGACCAAAATTATTCATGTACACCTAACTTTATAATAATCAATATAATTAGGTCAATCATATCATTAATACATCTCAACTATTTCCAAATTTTTAATAATATTGTTGCTTCTAAAATAACAAATATAACAACATGTACCTAGAGAAAAATAAATTAAATTATAGGCTGAAATTTTCAACGGCCAAACGTACTCACAACTAATTAGCTATATAAGTCCAATAACCCAGAGCCTAATCCGTCAACTTCTTACTCGGATTTTTTGAAATAATGGTTAGATTTGATGAGTCCACGATTCTCTAGAAAAAATCATATATATAATGGCCACATTAACTATTTAAATATTTGTAATTAAATAATCAGAATAACCAATTAAGATAGCCCACTAGTAGAAAATAGGTTATTGGCGACGGTTGAGAGCCGTCGCCAAAAGTCATTAAGCCGTCCCAAAAAATTATTGGGGACGGCGTCCCAACCGTCACAAAGTTGTCCCTAATAAATTCGTCACCAATACAATGGCGACGACCGAAGAAAAGTCGTCCCCAATAAAATTATTAGGGACGGCTGACGAATCGTCCCCAATAATCTTATTAGGGATGACTGTGCAGTCATCCCCAATAAGTTATTGGAGACGAGTGAAAATCATCCCCGATATTTATTGGGGACAGCTGGTCAACTGTCCCCAATAATATTATTGGGATGACTCATCCGCCGTCCCCTAGTAAGATATTAGGGACGACTAGCCAGTCGTCTCCAATAATCTTACTAGGGATGACTCATCAGCCATCCCCAATAAGATTATTAGAGACGGTTGACTAGCCATCCCCAATAATTTTTTAATTAAAAAAAATAAAATAAAGATTCCACCACATAAAATTGCGACAGATTAACGACGAAATAAATTCATCTCAAAAAATTTTTGATGTTAACTAGCAATGGACGTAATTTCGTCGTTGATCACAACTTATATTTTTTTCATTAAATAAAATACAATCTTCTGTTTATTTTTTTAGAAACACAATCATTATGAAAAGATGACTAAAGTACAAACAAAAGTCAAATGGTGTTTGAAACATTAATAATGTAAAATTGACTAAGATGCAAAAATGAATTTAAGATAATCAATACAAATTGACATTAAAAAAGGTAAATAAAAAAGCATCACATGATCTTTTCCACAGAAAATAAAAATCTAAGGTAAGACGATTCACTGGCGGTGCATTAAGTTGAGTTCATGAGCATTAGGGCTCTAAAATAAAGAAGAGTATTTTCACACATTATAAGATACAAGTACACCAAAAAAAACTCTATTTACTAAGAGGTGATAAAAGTAAATAACATAATGTGTCCAGAAGAAAAGAAGTGGAAAAAACATACTTGCTGGCAGTCCGAGAACCCAGAACTAACAAAACACCAGAACCCAAAATACATGAATGCAAGGTCGACCCATGAAGAACCATGGGGTCGACCCCATTACACTATATTTTCTTCTGAGGTCGACCTCAGTTGAAACATGAGGTCGACCCCACTTCCCAGAACCAAAATACAGGAATGCAAGGTCAATTCCATTACACCCTGAAGACCTATTTTCTTCTGAGGTCGACCTCAGTTGAACATGAGGTCGACCCCACTTCCCAGAACCAAAATATATAAATGAAGGGTCGACCCATGAAAAATCATGGGATCGACCCCATTACACCCTGAAGACCTATTTGCTTCTAAGATCGACCTCGGTTGAAATATGAGGTCAACCCCACTTACCAAGCAAATATGTGCATAATTAAATGATGTATAAAAATGATCTTTAGTAGAAAAGAAATGCAAAATATAGACATATCCATAGATGTATTTCTCACAAAATAAGCAGAAACTAAAAGCAAAAATTTTTTTACCCAAGAAGCTACGAATTGTTCTCATACCTAATCTAACTGTTCTCAGTCTGATTTTTATCTTTGATCAGCTACAACAGAGTTATTGTAGATAAATGCCAGATACATGCACCCATTCAAGGGAGGGGAGAAGTACAAGTGAAAAGTGCACAACTCAAGTGCACTAAATTATTCTCTAACTCAATTAAAGTTGTCTTTGCAATAACAAACCCATCAAAAAATTGATTTATGCCCTCACTTCATTGGCTTGTCGACATCCCTACAAAACACATGAAGCATAAAATCCAACAATGTACATTAAGCTCATGCCTCACAATGACGAAACATCTCATAAAGACATAGTAAAAAGAGTATATAACACAACTAGCGAACAATGTATCCTTCAAGAAAATAGGTGCCCACTTGACTTAACATTCCTACAGTCTAGTCAACGATTCATTCTCTCAAGCAAACTTATACTCATTAATCATCAACTGCACCTTTGTTCAAATTGAACAGTGGACACTGGGTCATAAATACACTCACCAAAGACAACCACAAATTCCATAGGAGCATTACACATAACCTATCTTTTCATATATCATCTCCAAGATATGTCATAAGCAAAATCTATGTCGTGTCCTAAGGAAGACCTCAAAAATGGCAACCTCTATTGCCTTATCTTGGTCAATGAGTATTGCATTCGCACTACAACATAAAGTGCTATAGTTACGGCTAACAGTTACGGTTTTGGTTTCCGTACGAATAAGTGTATGAGCACTTACGGTTTGTTTATAAATTTATTTTTTATATTATTGATCTTATAAAAACCGTAACAAATTGTGAATCTTTCCCGAATAAAATGGAAATATACACCTAATCCGTAACTAAATGGTTAACAACGCCAAATCCCAACGTACCAATACCGAGAAGTTGGAAAGACCCCATAATTTGTGGAACCGTGAAAGATTCTCCACCCCGCCACTAAGTTGGAAAGAGACTAACTTTTTGATCTCTAAAAAATTCTCCCTTCCCGCCACTGCATATAGAAGTTGAAAGTTTTTGTAATCCTATCTCTTAAAGAACTCTCCACGTACAGAAGTTGGAAAGGCCCCAAATTTTCTCTCTTAAAAAAATTCCCATCCTCCTCTTCGTGCCTTTTCAAGGAGAGAAAGGGGGGAGAGCGGAGGGGGCGGCGGCGGCTTCCGCAACGGCGTGTTCTTCTCGCGGTGGGGTGGCATGGATGGCCCGGTCCTCGATCGGGCAAACGGCGGCAGCCGCGGGGACTTCGGTGGACTCCGCTTCAGGAGCTCTCCTGCAGGTAGCATCTCCTCCTCCTCCACCTTCGTGTCCGGGATCGTCCCCGAGTTCGCCGACCTCAGCGGCCGTGGAATCGCCTTCTTCATGTCCCCATCTGAGGACCTCCCCGGAGCAATAGGCAGCCAGTACCTGGGCATGTTTAGCTCCTCCAACAACGGCAACTCCTCCAACTACATTTTCGCGGTGGAGCTCGACACCATCCAGAACCCTGAGTTACCATCCTGGGCACGGCGGCAGTGGCCTAAATGCTGGCTGCACATGGATGTTGCTATAAAGCCTGTATGGGTTGAAGAAGCCCTCAAGACCGCATCTTTATGGTCTTATCTTCCAAAACTTGAAGATATTGAGCTGCTAGAATCCAAACTGAAATATACATTTTCTGTCAGAGGGCTTTTACTGGAGGCAGTAACACATGCTTCCCAACTGGAATCAGAAGTTTCCTACTGTTACCAGGTAACATTTCATCGTATCATGATATTTGTCTTATTTTGGTTTAGTAAGAATCTTATCTCTGACTTCTGGTCTTCTTCCCAGCGGCTAGAATGTCTAGGTGATTCAGTTCTGGACCTACTCATTACATTGCATCTTTTTAAATGTCATAGAGAGATTGATCTAGGGGAGCTAACAGATCTGCGATCTAAAAATGTGAACAATGAGAATTTTGCCAGAGTTGTTGTGGGAAATAAATTTCATAATCATCTTCAGCATGGATCTGGCACCCTGTTAGGTCAAGTATGTGGTTACATCAAGAGTATTGAGAACTACAATGATAGCTGTCTTGGATCATCTAATGTACCAAAAGTGAGTTATCTTATTGGTTTAACTATTCGGTACTACTATTTGATATGCTTCTACTTTGCATCATTTATGAGCAATGCTATTGTTAGCATGGAAATGGGAATATCACTTATTGACAACTTACTCTCCGATTAATATGGACTTGTTCTCACTCTTGCTGGCATATGGCAGTATAGTCATTGACCATTATCTCCCTCTTAGTTAGCTCTTTTTTTTTCCTTCAGGTTCTTGGAGACATTGTTGAAAGCATTGCAGGGGGAGTATTCATAGATTCAAACCTGGCTCGTACAGTAGATTCCTGACCAGTACTTTGGCCGAGTTGTTTGACTCGGCTATATCATGGACAAGCGAAGGTCGGCTCCCGAGATGGATCTCGGCCGATTCACTGGGATTATCCGTGTCAATCTCATATGACGGAAGCATAGATGTTTAGAAAACTTGTTAACATGTGTCCTGCCAAGTGGTGATATATGCATGTACATGTTGCTTGATCCTAAATATGTTGAATGAATGGTTGATGACACTATAACACAACATGATTGCTACCCTACAGATTTCAGCAATAGGAATTTGCTGTTGAAACCAAATTTCTGTGATTTGTTGATAAATTGATGGCCTTTTTCAGCATCCCTTTCTGGCTTTGTCGCTCTATGTATTTACTTCACAGGTCCAAGGTAAACGGGTTAAATTGTTAGATTGGGAGGAGAAGAGGTTGCAAGTGGCATATTGATGAGTGAAGATAAGGAGAAAGTGGTGATGGGAAAGGTTTTAGGAGATGCCTTTTATGAGGTTTCTATTTCTTGGCAATAAACCAGATGCACCATTATTTATTAAATGTAGAAAGAAAAAAGATCCAAGATGTTGTGGGTAGTCATGTTCTCTGGTTAAAAGATTATGTAAGTCTATATGAATATGCTTTTTGATTTCAGCATCAATATGTACATGCTCAAATAACATTTTTTGAACAATTTTTTCACAGGTTCAAGATGCTTATAGAGGATGCTTAATGGATTGTTGTCATGAAGCAAGGATTTCACATATGTTAATGATATTCAAAGTTTAGACAGATTAGTGCATCATTGGTATATTATTTACTTTTTTTTGATGGAAGGATGTAATTGGGGATTAACAAATTTATATGTTCGTGTCTGTTAATCTATTTTTTTGGATTTTGAAGGACAAATGTGATATGTAGTTGAATGGATTGATGAAAAAATGGCATTATATGGCAGGAATTATGTGACAGATGGTTCTTTTCCTTGTGATTGAATGAGTTTTTGGTGTAGGAGAATGAGCACTCTGTTAATCTATTTTTGTGATTTTGAAGGACAAATGTGATATGTAGTTGAATGGATGATGAAAAAATGGCAGATGGAGACCGTTTTATGGTCTGTGAAAGTGATATGTAGTTGAATGTGATATGTACCTTTCACAGCTACAGGTGTTCTAAACCATGTAATGAAGTTTTTGATTACTTACTGTGGAGGCCCTTTTTGCTTTGGGCCGAGCGGATCAGGCCTAACACTTGTGTAAGGAGATGACGGTCGCCGGTACGACGAAGGATCCTGCAATCACCAGAGTAGATCAGGGGGCCCGTGAAGACGGGGAAAACCTTCCGATGCCTAAGTCAGTACGAAGCTTGCCAAGGCAGGGGTTTTTTGAGTGTAAGGATGTGTTCGCGTGAGAGAGAACGTACCAGTGCATGGTCCGTACCTACACTTTTATAGGCGTAAGTGCTAGGCAGACGTGCGTAACGTTGTAGATCGTGCCTGGAAAGGCGCCTTGATGGGCGCGCATAACGGGAGGAGTTATGCGCTCAGGTGTCCGTTGAGATGCCAGGCAGTTAACGCGCCTCTTGATGATGGGGCGCGTGGCCTGGGGTAGTTATAACCTCCGTGAGGACACGAAGAGCTGTTCGCAACCTCCGGACAAGATCACCGAGCAGGTGACCCGCGTGGGGATCGAACGTGCTGTTCGGGAGCATCCATGGTTGTTCGGTATGAAAGGGTCGATGATCTGTTCGGTAATACCTGCTGCGGAGCTTGGCGAAGTCCGATCATGGGGGTTACGTCCTGGAGGTCTTTGGGTCGTCCTTATGAGGGCGTGGCCCCCTGAAAAGGGGCCACGTCCGTTGACGGGACACGAGTAGGCCGTAACGGGCCATTATGGGCCTAGGTGGCCAGATTTGGCCACCACACTTACGAATCTACACGTACGGTTGTATGGTCGATGGTATAGATTAAGCTATAGTTACGGTTTTTAAACCGTAAGTAAGCTACAGTAACGGTTGTTGTGCTACGGTTCACTTACGGTTCATAACCGTAAGACATTCCGTAAGTAAATTATTTTTGTTACGATATTATGAGCTACACTTACGATTATTGTCGTAAGTATAGAACAAGTTTGTTGTAGTTTATGATCGGGTGTATTCCTCCATTAACTTGTAGCCAAGGCATTGAAGATCCATATGAAATTGTCGATCTTCTTGTTGGTAAGCAAAGCACATCTAAGTAGAATGTACGGACTATGATGATTCACTCTTACAAATGAGGCAAAGGGCATCTGATATGTGTTCATCAAATAAGTTGTGTCAAGCATATGACACCGGCAAAATATGAGCAAGTTATCCTTGATCGTCCATCAATCCAGAACACATTTCTCAACGTCCCATTATCTTTACATCTATTGTGTAATAAAAAGTGAGATTTTTTGCTTGCATAGCTCAAGGTGACTTAACTCGATCGTCTTTGCATCCCCTTCTTTCAATTGTGATTACCTCCTCCCTTGGAGAAAATTTCTGCAATCTTTCTCTCTCCAATGTAGTCGGTCAATGCCTCCCACCCACCCCGCAAATGATAAAACAATATTTGACAATGAAAATCCCAACCCTATGCATATTAAAAAACAATTCCTCTCGGGTGCATATCTTTCTATGACATCGCAAATAAATAGCACCTGATGGATCAAGTTCATGATCATACTATAATTATAGTACATCAAACAATATGTTGGTCGTCCACTTTTTTGTCTCACTTTCATAGAAGCTGGGCATCTGATTTTAGCACTATCTATACGAGTTATTGCATATATGTGCAGACCTACAACATTCACCATCTCAATGACATGTGAACTTCTTATATATACATAAACCATCGAGAAGTAATGTGCTATACGCTGTTGATCTGCGCTTTCAGACAACATGGAAAGAGATTGCTTGAATACTAGTTGCCATAGCTTGTTCCGAATCTTTTGTGTCAAGGCATAGTTATTGTTGTAGAATGTTTCATCTCATCAAGACTATCAAACTCCATACCGTCTTTGGTTCCACAAAATATTTTGTTGTTTACTCTGTTCATTTGTGGGAGTGATCATAATTTTACTTCCACCTTCAATTATTGGAAATCCTGACACCATAATAAATTATGCATTATCGGCAAATTCATCTAATGATAACATACATGAGGAAACATTTCATACGTTACAACAAAGACATATATCAATTTAAATATATATTTGACAATGAGTCTTCTTACTTATCAAAATAATGTGTTTTGGGTTCATAATGTGTGCTTGGACTCATAAAAGTGTGGTTCGGCATACAATAGCCATGCTAGACTTCCAAATAATGACTTTCATAATAGTATATGCGGCAAAAACACAAAATACTAACATTGGTCAAATTTAACAATATATCACAATAAATGCTCCATCTAAAAACCAACCAAATGCAGTAATCAACATATCCATAAGTCTTCATAACATAGGACTTAGGCTCGTACGTAAACAGACTTCATTAAAACAATAGTGCCTTACTAATGATCAACATGACTCCATAAATTCACCTATACTATCATTCTCATACACTACAAGGAAGAGTGGATTTGTCAACAGCTATATGTCAGCGGCTTGACGAAACCGCTGACAAAAGGTTTTTTTGTTAGCAAGTATTGTTGACCGTGTGACATAAGTTAATATTTTGTCTAATATATGTCAGCGGTTTTTATATTTCGTTGACAAATATTTATAATTATAATTTTAATTTTAATATTTTAAATTAATATATATTTTTAAATGATATTATTATTGTCAGCGGCCGTAGCCGTTGACATATATAATTATAATTATAATTTAATATTTAATATTTTTAATTTATATTATTTTAATGATATTATTAATGTCAGCGAACACGTAGCCGCTGAGATATATATTTATAATATAATTTTAATTTTAATAAATTAATTAATATATTATTTTAAATGATATTATTAATGTCAGCGGCCAAGTAGCCGTTGACATATATTTTTCTTTTTTTTGACAAATATTTATAATTATAATTTATATTTTAATATTTTTAATAATATATTATTTTTAAATAATATTATAAATGTCAGCGGCCAGTAGCCGCTGACATATATTCCCCTTGTTTTAACAACCCCCGCCGCGGCACAGTACTGCGATCCCCCAAACCCTTCCCCACCCCCGCGGCCCAAAACCTCTCTTCTCCCCCTGCGCGATCTCCACTGCAGCTCGCGGCGACGATTCCCACCCCCCCTCCCCCCCCCCCCCCCCTCGCGCCGCCTCCGTGATGACGGTCTCCGATCGTGTTCCGCCGCATCCGACGGCCTTCGATCGTGTTCGCGCTGCGTCCCTCGCGACGATCAGCCCACCGCGCCGGCGGCCTCCGATCGTGTTCGTGCTGTCCGCTCGCGACGATCACCGCCCCCACCGCCGGCCGCCTCCTCCTTCGGCTAGCTCCAACCGGATCGTGTTCGCGCCGTCCACCATCACCGGCTCTGGTGACTCCCTCCGGCCTCCACCGTTGCCGCCTCGGCTCCACGCGTCCACCCTCTTCGAAGGTAGGTAACTCCCTCCGGCCTTCTCCCTCTCTCCTCCCTCCGGCCCCCTGCTCTCTCCCTCCGGCCCCCTGCTCTCTCTCTCCCTCTCTCACCTCTCTTCTGACTTCTCCTAGTGCGCAGCCCCCTCCCTCCCTTCATCCCTCTCCACTCTCTCATCAGTCATCTCCCTCTCTACCTCCCTCCCTCCGGCTCCCTGCTCCCTCTCTACCTCCCTCCCTCCGGCCCCTCTCCCTCCCTCTCTCTCTAACCTCTCTTCTCCCAGACTGCGCAGAGGGCCTCCGGCCCCCTGCTCCCTCCCTCCCTCTCTCACTCTCTCTTCTCCCAGAGTGCACAGAGGCCCTCCGGCCCCCTGCTCCCTCCCTCGGTCCCTCTCTCACCTCTCTCATCTCCCTCTCTCCCTCCCTCCCCCTCCGCGCCCCCCTGCTCCCTCTCTCCCTCCATCCCTCCGGCCCCCTGCTCCCTCCCTCCTCTCTCTCTCTCTCACTCTCTCTTCTCCCAGACTGCACAGAGGGCATTTTTTCTGCAATTTTTCTGTAATTTTTTCTGTCATTATGTTGACTTAATTTTCTGTAATTTTTTCTGCAATTTTCTGTAATTTAATTTCTGCACATCAGTCGAAACCACTAAAAATAAGATGGATGATGGATTTCAAAAGTGGCAACAATCTTATGACAATTTTACGAAAATAAACTGCCAACAGAACTGCTACAGCATCCAGTATACAAAAGATTAGCACACCAGCCACATCCTAAGCAACCAAAAGACAAAAAATAAAACTAGACAAATGACAAGCAATCACCTGTAGTAGATTGCTTTCACATTGTTCTGCAGGTTTTCGGCATTGAAGATTGGCAATTCATCAACCCCTGATTTCTTCTCAATACCACTCCGATCTTCTGCACCGCCATAGATGGTTCCCTTTTGTTTACCCTAATGTTGGACCAACAGTAAAGCAAGTAAGACAGTAGCAGATGCCTTTTTTTTTTTTTTTGGGGGGGGGGGGGGGGGTGTTGTTATGATGGAAGTGTATAACATCATATACAATACTAGGCTTCAGTAATAAAATGGCATATGGTCACAAACTGATCGCAATAAGATAAATCGCTCTCATCAATCTATGCCATATAGAAAGGGCAGGAAGAGTCATTATCATTGAGGATG
>JACBKR010002564.1:0-34075 GCA_014218235.1 Colocasia esculenta | reverse complement strand
ATAGCCATGTATGTTTCCCCCACTATTCTAATGATCCTTGGAAATTTGGATGCCCTAATTTTGTTAGACATGAGTGGGTGATTCAGGTTGTGTTTTGAATTTCTGGGAATTTCGCCATGCTCACATGATTTACTAAAATTTCTGAAATGGAATTAGAAAACATGCGTAGGTCTGTAAAATCTCCTTAAATGTGTGTTGTGTAATAAATCTGGGGAAATTTCCTGTGGTGTTTGTATGTTGAGTTAGGGCTACGAACTGTTAACTGAATATTCATGTGGTGTGCATGATAATTGAATTACGAATGATATGAGGATTGATATCTAATTTTCTGTATTGCATTATGAGTCATAAAAACATGAAATTTTGCATGTGAGGTCATAAACCTGTAATCAGCATGTGGTTAAATTTTTCAGGCTGGTTGGACAACTGTAAATGAATATGAAACTTCCATGTAAAATGTGTGAATAATGCATGCTATTGTGAAAATGATTTGAAATGCGCGTGCAACCTGATTTATGCAACTTACTGAATGTGTAATCTCTGTCATCTGTAGTATCATGCTAGGAACAGAGCCATGTGTGTGAATGAGAGAATGTAAAGAGTGTAGGATGTCTTGTGTAAATATAATACAAAATTGGTATGTGTAATGTGTAAGACTGTGCCAAGTGTGACACTGCTTCCATAGAGGGCCGTGGAACCGTATCATGGAAAAGTCCCCATGAGAAGGTTCAATGTGTTAAGATCCTAAGGGCATTAGGATGAAATCCTGGAGGTGGACAACTACCACTGGTTAGGGTGGAGACTTGTTCTCCGGTCTGCGCAGTCCAAGAGTCGTCACTATATTGCCTAGGTGACGTCTATGTGTATGTGATGTGTATGTGCTTCTAATGGTGGTTTGGACTATGTGTCACGGCACTAAAGTGTGAAAAAGTGAATGTGTACTTGTAATTGTGTAATGTTAACATGTGTAAATGTGCAATGTGTAAAAGTGAGCTATGTGAATGAAGAAATTGTGCAACATGTGAAACTAATTTGTTAGATGATGAAATGGTGATCCATGATACGTTAATGTTAAACTTGTGTCATAACAGCAACCTAATCGTAGTTATGAAAATGCTTTACATGTGTACAAATGCGTAGAATCCATGCTAGTAGCATTTCTTACTTATGTGTAAATGTTTCCATGTTTAGCGCCACCATGATATAGTTAATGAGGTGTAGCTCTCATGTGATTTGTTGTGAACTTCTAATTCATGTCAAAACAGCAAGCTAAAAGTGTATAAAACGACAATATGCATGTGCAAGAATGTGTATAAATCATGATAGGAGGTCTCATTTCATGTATGTAAGCACACCATGTTTGGTTGCTCTCATGTTTTGCTTCATTGAGGTGAAACCTTTATGTGATGGAATAAGTAGAAAGCATGTGATAGGACATTTTATTTTGGAAAATCTGAAATCATGAACATGTATTTAATTTGATAGAATTACATGATAGGTTGTCTCTTATTGATGTCAAGCATGCTACATGTTTGTCTTGTGACTTGGATGAAACCGGCTATGATATGTGCATGTATGATGTATGTGGCGTTTTTGCTGAGTCTTTTAGACTCATTACTTGCTTCGGCGTAAGGTTTAGTAGGTGATACACCTTGGAGGAGACCGTGGAGAGCGACTCCGAGCGCGGGGAGTAGCTTGACGGAGTTGTAGAGTGACTTTTGCTTCCATTGTATGTACAAGGCATTGTAATAGAACTATTAAGGAATTTTGACAAACTATGTATTTTATTTTGGCACTTCTTTTATGTGGATTAAGTGGACTTTAGATCTTTAAATTGTTTCATGAGTCATGTATGTTAAATGTAGATATGAGATGAATGAAAGACATGGTTCTTTTACTTCCGCTACTTTGTATTATATTTTGTGTTTATCTCAATCATATGTTATTGTTTGGGTAATGCCCCACTGTGATAACGTTCACTATACCGATGTGGGTTGGTATAACCGTACCGGTATAATGAGGGTCGTCACAGGGATTGGTTCAGAGCGACCGTTGAGATTGCACATGAATATACATAATCATCGTCTTCATTACATGCTAAGTCTACATAGGAATGTCCACATGTGTAGAATTGATTAATGAATGAAAAATAGATAAGAAAATGGTTAGGAAATAAAGTAACGTAGCTCTAATCGTGGCTGAAATTTATTGCAGCCATGGCTTCGAGAGGTAGGCATGGCGGAGCGCCGGCCCGTGAGACGAGCCGAGACGTGAGGAGCGGGCTGAGCAGCAGCCCCTGCACCACAGGGTCCTGTACTTCCCCACCGCCGCCATGGATTATGGATGTTCATGCAAGGTCTGGTGTAAGCCATGCAGACGCAGCCCACACTCAGGCTGCACTCCAGGCTCAGTTGGAGGCTCAGGTTAGAATAATGAAACAACTAGTAGCCTGTGTTATTTAATTGCATGATGTTATGTTGAATGTGTTATAATTGTGTTGGTTTGTAGCAGGCTCAAGTTCAGCTCAGGACCATGGTGGACCTTCCATCATGGAAAGATTCAAAGGATGCTACCACCCACTTCAAGGGGGAGAGTGATCCATTACTAGCTGAGAGTGGGATGAGGGAGATAGAAAAGATCTTTCGAGCCATCAGGTGTGCAGATGAGGATAGGTCACATTAGCCACCTACATGCTACATGTATGCTTTAGTTTATATGCTTGTACATTCTATATTAAGTTAGATCCGTTTAATGGTGCTTATGAACGGTGTACTGCAGGAAAGAGCTGATGTATGGTGAGCTTCATTGCTGCGTACCCGGTTTGAAGACGGCGAGGTTAATGTTGCTTGGGGCGAGTTTGTAAGGCTCTTTCGGCCATGTTCGTCCCCAAGCATATTCAAGATCGGATGGAGTAGGAGTTCCTCTCTTTGACTCAAGGCTCCATGACCGTGCTAGATTATGAGGCAAGATTTTCTGAACTCTCTAAATATGCACCTCATATCGTGACAGATGAGTGCAGGAAGACAAAGAAGTTCGTGATGGGCTTGAAGCCATCCTGTGGACGAGGCTAGTGGCGTTTGACCACCGCACTTTGGACGAGGCCCTCAGCGCTGCTTGTAGGCAGGAGGGTGAGATGGAACAATACTTGAAGAGAAGAAGGCTTCGCAGAAGAGACCTGCAGCTACGTTCCAGCGACAGGACAAGAAAAGCG
This sequence comes from Colocasia esculenta, assembly GCA_014218235.1. Taxonomy (NCBI): domain Eukaryota; kingdom Viridiplantae; phylum Streptophyta; class Magnoliopsida; order Alismatales; family Araceae; genus Colocasia; species Colocasia esculenta. The sequence continues at coordinate 30,864 of JACBKR010002564.1, read as the reverse complement.
GTGTACAAACACAGCGATCAGTAGCAGTCGGCAGTACTCAGTACCTTCTGTACGTCCCCTGGTGTGAAGAAGGAGTGTCCCCTTGGGAAGACACACGGTGGTTCCGAGCATGGTTGGTAGCGTTAGATGCTTGAAGTGCGGAGCAATGACCACAAGATCAAGATTGTCCAAGACTTCAGCAGGAGTCCAGCGTGGAGCGCCAGCCCCAGCAGCAGTAGCGGCAGCAGCGCCAGCTACGGGAACACCAGGAAGGCCTCGAGCCCCAGCTCGAGTGTTTGCTTTAGCGCGCGAGGACGCCGAGCAGGCGGAGCATGTCACCGAAGGTACGGTTTTACTTCTAGGTGTGCACGCTCGGGTTTTGTTTGATACGGGTGCCAACTCACTCGTTCATTTCCGAGAGGTTCGCTAGGCAGTTAGCTCTAGAATCAGATGTAGAGTCTGAGGATTTAGAGGTCCTTGTCTGTACACACCCCTGCGGGTACGATATCGACTAGGAAGTGCATTCCGTCGTTACTGTGTGCATTGAGGATAGAGTCCTAGAAGGGTGTTTCTTCTTGCTAAAGATGAAGGACTTTGATGCTATTCTTGGTCTGGATTGGCTAGAGGAGCACGATGCATTAGTGGATTGTCGTCGGAAGAGGATGGTTTCCGCATTCCTGGTGAGGACGAGTTCTCTCATCCCTTGCCAAGGAACTTGGGGGAAAGTTGGTCATCTCTGCCATGAAGGCGATGCGCATGGTAAACAAGGGTTGTGACGCTTTTCTTGCCAGTGGGTATTAGTACCTAAGGCTGATGAGTCACCTACTCTTGCAGAGATTGAGGTAGTGCAAGGATTTTCCAGATGTCTTTCCTGATGATTTGTCTGGTTTGCCACCGGATAGAGAGATAGAGTTACAATAGAGTTGCTTCCGGCACCTCTCCTATCTCGAAGGCTCCATATCAGATGGCACCTACGAATTTAGCCGAGTTAAGGAAGCAGTTGCAAGAGTTGCTAGATAAGGGATTTATTCGCCGTAGTGTTTTCCCCTTGGGGCGCACCTGTATTATTCGTCAAGAAGAAAGATGGGTCACTTAGGTTTACATTTGACTACAGAAAGCTGAACCAAGTGACTGTGAAGAACAGGTATCCCTTACCTTGTATTGATGATTTGTTGACCAGTTGCAAGATGCAACAGTCTTTTCTAAGATTGATTTGCGATCTGGTTTTCATCAGTTGAGGATTAGGAGTGAGGATGTGTCCAAGATGGCGTTTAGAACCTGTTATGGACATTATGAGTTTTTGGTTCTTCCTTTCGGATTGACCAACGCCCCTGCAGCGTTCATGGATCTCATAAACAGGGTGTTTAGGCTGTATTTAGATAGCTTATTGTGGTGTTTATTGATGATGTGCTGGTCTACTCTCCGGATGAGGCCACACATGTCAGCATTTGAGGGCAGTGTTAGAGGTTCTCGTGAGCACAGGCTATTGCTAAATTCAGCAAGTGCGATTTCTAGTTGCACAAGGTTCATTTCCTCTCGGGCATGTTATCTCCGGTGCTAGTGTTGCAGTTGACCCAGCAAAGGTCCAGGTAGTTTTGGATTGGAGACTCCCAAGACCCCTTCGGAGATTCGTAGTTTTATTGGTTTGGCTGGTTACTATCGGCGATTTATTGAGGGATTTTCCCATCGCCGCCCCATTGACTCAGTTCACCAGAAGGGGTGAAGTTTTTTGGTCCGAGAAATGTGAGAGTAGTTTTCAATTGTTGAAGACTAAGCTCACGTCAGCTCCGGTGTTAGTCTTACGACCGAGCGGTGTAGAGGGTTTTGCTATCTACAGGATGCGTCTCGGATTGGGTTAGGCTGTGTGCTAATGCACCAAGAAAGGGTAGTGCTTATGCTTCTCGTCAGTTGAAGGAGCATGAGAAGACTATCCGACCCATGATTTTAGAGCTCACAGCAGTGGTTCATGCACTAAAGATTTGGAGGCACTATCTTTATGGTGTCAGATTTGAGGTGTTTACCGACCACAAGAGCTGAGGTATCTTTTCTCCCAAAAGGAATTAAACCTGAGGTAGAGAAGATGGATTGAGTTCTTGAAGGACTATGACTTCGACCTTCGTATCACCCTGGAAAGGCGAATGTCGTAGCGGATACTCTGAGTAGAAAGAGGCCATCTGTCAGCAGGACTGGAAGATGTTGGAGGATGCGGCTTGCACGTTGACTGAGTTAGAGCCATCATTATGCCAGGCTTTTGTAGCTCAGTTGTCTCTTAGGTCCTCGGTTTTTGATGAGGTGATCGAGCAACAGAAAGCCGACCTAGACTCTAGAGTTAGTGGCAAGGCGGCATTGCTCGTGATGAGGATGGTGTGATTAGGTTTCATCATCGCGTCTGCGTCCCTGATTTGGTAGATGTTCGTGAGCATGTGTTAGCGGAGGCTCATAGATCGCGATTCTCTATTCATCCGGGTAACACTAAGATGTACCAGGATTTGAAGAGATCATTTTGGTGGTCCGGCATGAAGAGGATGTAGCGGATTATGTGTCTAGGTGTTTGGTGTGTCAGCAAGTGAAGCCGAGCGGCAGCGACCATCCGGCCTTATGCAAAGGATGGAGATCCCAGTTTGGAAATGGGAGGCTGTCACTATGGATTTTGTTCGGGTTTGCCTCGGTCTAGATGGGGTCATGACTCGATTTGGGTAGTCGTAGATAGATTCTCAAGACTGCGCATTTCTTGCCTATGAAGAAGAAGCAGTCGGTTGAGAGCTTAGCTAGATTGTATGTCAGTAGTGTGGTTAGATTGCATGGTGTGCCGAAGTCGATCATATCGGATCGAGATCCGAGATTTACTTCGAGGCTGTGGAAGGGTCTTCAGGATGCTTTAGGTTCGGAGCTGTAGCTCAGTTCGGCGTTTCATCCCCAGACGGATGGACAGTCTGAGAGGACTATCCAGACGCTCGAGGATATGTTGAGGGGTGTATGCTTGATTGGAAGGATGATTGGGAGCGCTATTTACCTTTAGTGGAGTTCATATACACAACAAATTCATGCGAGTATTGGTATGCTCCATTTGAGGCGTTGTATGGTAGGCCTGTAGATGCCCTTAGTGTTGGGAGAGACAGGCGATAGGCAAGTGGTCGTCCAGAGTTAGTTCAGGAGACTTCGGATAGGTCCAGCTTATCAGGAAGAGGCTTGTTGCGGCACAAGATAGGCAGAAGAGCTATGCCGACAACAGGAGGAGGATTTGGAGTTCGAGGTGGGTGATCATGTCTTCTTGAAGATATCACCTACTCGTGGTGTCGTCAGATTGGCAGGCATAGTAAGTTGAGCCCTAGATTCATTGGCCCGTATGAGATTCTCAGACGATTGGGTAGCGTGGCATATGAGCTAGCTTTACCCCCAGCTTTAGCTAGTGTTCATCCTGTTTTCCACGTTTCTAAGCTCAAGAAGTATGTCTGAGATCCATCTCATGTGATTAGTCATGAGCCAGTGGAGATTCAGCTGGATTTGTCATATGTGGAGCAACCAGTAGCTATTCATGACCGGAAGGTTCAGCATCTCCAGAACAAGGGTATTGCGTCGGTGAAAGTTCTATGGCGGAACTTCTCACGAGAGGAGGCTACTTCGGAGCTTGAGGATGCGATGAAGAAGAAGTATCCCTGTTCGTTTGAGTAGTTTCATTTAAACTTCGAGGACGAAGTTTCTTTAAGGGGGAGAGGGTGTAAGGCCCTTGAATTTTGTTGCATTATCTATTTCGTGTAAATAATTCATGTTGTGTATGCATAGATGAACATATCTACATATGTATTAACTAGTTATCCTTATGTGTGCATGTGTATAATTAGTTGTAAATAATGTATGAATTGCATGAGGGTAGTGTGTGCATGGTAGTATGTGTATGGCATGTATATATGTATAAGTTAAGCATGGTTTCTGCGCATGTTTTGAGCTGGCCGGGACCCGTTGGCGTCCACATGGATGGACGCCCATGCTGAGTCAGCGTCCACCTCGATGGACTCCAAGACTTAAGTAAACGTCCATTGATATAGACGTTAAGATCTCTGACATGTATGCATGCAGAGCCCGAATTTCTGGGGACAAGCAAACCCCAGCCATTGGGGAGTGTCCCCAATGGCTGTGAAAGCCTCACATCACCCTGCGGGAAAGGAGAGACCCCTCTCCTTTAACCAAACTCCCCTTGCAACCCCAGAGCTCTCTTTGGCTCTTTACAAAGTGGAAGAAGAAAAACATAGTTCCGGTCTGTGAGAAAAGCTGAACTTTGCAAGCTCGGATCATCATGTGAAGGTGTTCCCGACGTTCTAATGCAACAAGGAGGTAGCTGGAACATCGAGGAAGTCTTCCCCGACCTTGGCTTGTTGAGAAGACTGATCAAGAACCCGGAGGAAAGACGTTTCTGGAGGCTTCTTGGGATTGCCCAAGGAGAGCTTCTACGAACCTAGATCCCTTTGGAGATTTTCAGAGGCAAGTAACCTACACACATCATCCTGTAGATGTCTAGTAAGGTTTTCTTATTTTTACACATTTTTCCTTGTGTCCTAGAGCCCCCATTCTTCTTGTGTTTTAGAGCTCGGGTCTGCATTCTTGCAGAGACCGAACTTGACCGGCCAGATCCCCTATCATCAAGATCTTCAGTAACGACCAACGATGTTGCCATTAAGCTCCATTAACGGCCCAAGTATGCCGTCATGTTCGTCAGGACAGAACAGTGAGCTGTTCTCTCCTTCTATTTGCTATTTCGATGTGTTTTCGCGATGAGGATATAATGTAACTCCTATATGCTATGTACCCTAGTTAATGTGGTATGTGGAGAATGATTTTGCATATTTTGTGGATGGTAGAGTTTATTAGTTTATTGAAATGCATGTGGAAGAAATAGCCATGTATGTTTCCCCCACTATTCTAATGATCCGTGGGAAATTTGGATGCCCTAATTTTGTTAGACCATGATGGGTGATTCAGTTTGTGTTTTGAATTTATGGGAATTTCTCCATGCTCACATGATTACTAAAATTCTGAAATGGAATTAGAAAAACATGCGTAGGTCTTGTAAAATCTCCTGTAAATTGTGTGTTGTGTAATAAATCCGGGGAAATATCCTGTGGTGTTGTGTATGTTGGGTTTAGGGCTACGAACTATTAAACTGAATATTCATGTGGTGTGCCATGATAAATTGAATTACGAATGATATGAGGATTGATATCTAATTTTCTGTAATTGCATTATGAGTCAGAAAAATGTGAAATTTTGCATGTGAGGTCATAAACCTGTAACAGCATGTGGTTAAATTTTCAGGCTGGTTGGACAACTTTAGAATGTATATGAAACTTCCATGCGAAAATGTGTGAATAATGCATGCTATTGTGAAAATGATTTAAAATGCGCGGGCAACCTGATTTATGCAACTTACTGAATGTGTAATCTCTGTCATCTGTAGTATCATGCTAGGAAAACAGAGCCATGTGTGTGAATGAGAGAATGTAAAGATGTGAGATGTCTTGTGTAATATGTACAAAATTGGTATGTGTAATGTGTAAAAACTGTGCCAAGTGTGACACTGCTTCCATAGAGGGCCGTGGAACCGTATCATGGAAAAGTCCCCATGAGAAGGTTCAATGTATTAAGATCCTAAGGGCATTAGGATGAAGTCCTGGAGGTGGACAACTACCACTGGTTAGGTGTAGACTTGTTCTCCCGATCTGCACAGATCAAGAGTCGTCACTATATTGCCTAGGTGACGTCTATGTGTATTGATGTGTATGTGTCCTTCTAATGGTAGTTTTGGACTATGTGTCACGGCACTAAAGTGTGAAAAATGTGAATGTGACATGTGTAAGTTGTGTAATGTGAACATGTGATGTGTAAAAAGTGAGCTATGTGAATGATGAAATTGTGCAAACATGTGAAACTAATGTGTTAGATGATGAAATGGTGATCCATGATACGTTAATGTTAAACTTGTGTCATAACAACAACCTAATCGTAGTTATGAAAATACTTACATGTGTACAAATGCGTAGAATCCATGCTAGTAGCATTTCTTACTTATGTGTAAAGTTTCCATGTTTAAGCGCCACCATGATATAGTTAATGAAGGTTGTAGCTCTCATGTGTTTGTTGTGAACTTCTAATTCATGTCAAAACAACAAGCTAAAAGTGTATAAAACGACAATATGCATGTGCAAGAATGTGTATAAATCATGATCGGGGGGTCTCTTTCATGTATATAGCAGCACACCATGTTTGGTTGCTCTCATGTTTTGCTTCATTGGAGGTGAAACCTTTATGTGATGGAATAAGTAGAAAGCATGTGATAGGACATTTTATTTTGGAAAATCTGAAATCATGAACCATTATTTAATTTGATAGAATTATCATGATAGGTTGTCTCTTATTGATGTCAAGCATGCTACATGTTTGTCTTGTGACTTGGATGAAAACCGGCTATGATATGTGCATGTATGATGTATGTGGCATTATTTGCTGAGTCTTTAGACTCATTACTTGCTTCGGCGTACAGGTTTAGTAGGTGATACACCTTTGAGGAGACCGCGGAGAGGGACTCCGAGCGCGGGGAGTAGCTTGACGGAGTTGTAGAGTGACTTTTGCTTCCATTGTATGTAACAAGGCATTGTAATAGAACTATTATGGAATTTATGGACAAACTATATATTTTATTTGGCACTTCTTTTATGTGGATTAAGTGGACTTTAGATCTTTAAATTGTTTCATGAGTCATGTATGTTAAATGTGGATGATGAGATGAATGAAAGATATGGTTCTTTTACTTCCGCTACTCTGTATTTATATTTGTGTGTATCTCACATCTATGTTATTATTTGGGTAAATGCCCCACTGTGATAACGTTCACTATACCGACGTGGATTGGTATAACCGTACCGTATAATGAGGGTCGTCACAGAATTAATGTGACCTATTTGAGTGAGCAGAAATATTTAACAAGGATGTTATGCTTGTAGTTTAACACATTGTAGAATATATGTCTAACTCAATATACATGAACTTATTATGGTCATGAGCTTTTCTATCCTGTCTTTTTTTTTAATTTGCTTTCATTTTTAACTGTGAAAGAATACAAGAATAAATTAGTTAAATCTCACTTTTCAATGCAAGAGATCACATTTATCAGATGCAAGACCTCCTGATTACTTAGTTGCTTAACTTTCATTACCTTGCACAGAGATGAACAAACTGTTAACCACTTTTTGACGCGAGACAAATCACTTGGTAGGTGAGATGGCCCGCGTTACTCAGTAATATACAAGTTGCATTGCTCTGTCTGTATCCTTCTAGATATTGTTTATTTTCTTTTGATATTTTGCAGGAATATGTTTGTTTGACCATAAGAGTCATGAATATGAGCGTAGATAGATTATTCTTAACATGTGATAAAAATGAAGCTTAAACATACACATATGAAATATTAAAGCTACTATGTGTCTATAATAGTGTTTTGCAAATCATTTTAAAGACATTCAGTATTAAGATTGCACACTTTGAGATGAAAGTAAATCTTTAAATTAAACTAAATGCACAATGAGTTTAGTTCAATGTTTTAAGTCTCTCATATGAAAATAGCACAAGGACTCAAAAATTCTGATAATTGGTGCTCAATAGACAACAATTGTCAAGAGAAATGAGTGAAGAATGGACAATGACTCCCCCTATTAAGTAGCTCTCCATCAAAGTGAACAAAAAAATAAATTGAATGAAGTGAGAACAGAATCAACACATGAGTTTTATTAGAAGACAATACTCCCCTCAACAATTGCGTAAAGGGATCTTGATACTTGGCGGAGACATACTCACGCATAGTGAAAGTGTCCAGACAAGCCTAACTTACCTTTCTTCAAATCACTATTTGATATACAAGAATTCCAATGCAACTGAGAAGTAGAAATTTTTTGCAAGAAAGAATGGCTTTTATTTGCACAAAGAAATGAGATGAAGACATAGACATGTGAAAACTTGCATAACCAAGTTCCCTTCTAAGAGAAGTGAATCTAGGTTCTGCAAGAGGCTTAGTGAAAATGTCTGTAATTTGTTTTCTGTTTCAATGAAGTGGAGTTCAAAAGAATCTTTGAGACTTCATCTCGAAGGAAATGATGTTGAATGTCAATGTGCTTTGTGCGGGAATGCTGAATATGATTTTGAAAAGATTTATAGCACTGGTGTTATCACAAAGAATGGGAATGCAACCTAATGTGTGATTATAATCTAGAAGTTGATGTTTGACCCAAAGGACTTGGGTACCACAGCTACCAGCAGCAACATACTCTTCTTCTGCAGTAGAAAGAGCTATAGAGTGTTACTTTTTGGAAGCCCAAGAGATAAGAACAACCACCAAGATATAACACAACCCACTAATGCTTTTCTTGTCATTTGCACCCTGCATAATCAGCATCACTATATGCAATCAAGTCCAATTTACAACCAGTAGGATATCAAAGTCCTAAATCACATGAAGAAAAAGATATTTAAAAATTCCTTTAACAGCAGTCATGTCACGCCCCGATATTTAGCAGCGAATAAATACCGGGGGACGTGAACGATACAAACAGACTATCACAGTTGAGTAACGCAGAGAACAATTATAGATAACCACACATTTCAGATCATAATAGCATCCTCAAAGGTACTCTTTATTCATTCATCCACTAGTAAAACCTTACATAGAAAGAACTCACTGAAAAGGGTTCATTATTCAATTAACAATGTTTCTCCAATACATTGTTACTTCGAGGAAGAGAAGTATCCCCTTTTGTTTGACTAGTGTTTTCTAACTTCGAGGACGAAGTTTCTTTTAAGGGGAGAGGGTGTAAGGCCCTCGATTTTGTTGTATTATTGTTTACATGTAAATAATTCGTGTTGTGTAAATATCTACGTAAGTACTAATTAGTATACTTATGTGTGTATGTGTATAATTTAGGTATAAATAATGCATGTATTGCTTGATGGTAGTGTGTGCAGAATGCCATATAGATATTACATGTATATATTCATGATGAGCATGTGGTTTCTGCATGTTTTAGACTTTTGGCCGAAGGCCCATTGGCGTCAATATCATGACGTCGATGGGGTTCAGCGTCAACCACTGGACGCCACACTAACCCTAGCGTCCAACGATGTGGACGCCAACTTCTCTGACCTGCATGCATTGCAGAGCCCGAAATTCTGGGAACAAGCCACCCCACCATTGGGAGCTGTCCCCAACGGTCTGAATGGGGTTCACATCACATTTCGGGACAGGAGAAGCCTCTCACATATATCTGAACCCGAAATGCTTCCCCAACCCTTCTCTTTGCCTTTTTGCAAGAGAGGAGAAGAGGAAACCCTAGCTCGGAGCTGTGCAAGGACTGAACTTTGGAGGCTTCATTCCGGCGATCCAAGGCTTCATCCGGTGTCTATTGCAACTGGTGGCTAGAGGGAACCAAGGAGAAGGCTTCCCCACCACTGGCTTAGCCCCTGCATCGACCAAGAACCCAGAGGAGTGGAGTTTTGGAGGCTTCTTAGGACAGCCTAAGGAGAGCTTCACTAAGCTTTTGATCCCTTTGGAGTGTACCCAAAGGCAAGTACCCTACCCATAGTATTCATGTATGTGTCTAGATGGTTTTATCATTTTTATACATTTTCGTCGTGTCCTGGATCCCCTCTTTCACCCTTTCATTTGAGTTCGGTCTGTGTTTCTGCACAGACAGGAACTTGGCGTCAATGCCTTGACGCCAAGCTCCAGGTGCGCGTCCAGCGATCTGGCCGTCCACTTCTGGAGCGGCCAGAGACCGCTGCCAAGTTCATCTGAGTAGAACAGCAAGTTGTTATGCCCTTCTATGTGGATAATTTCGATATGTTTCACGATGAGGATATAATGCAATCTCTTATATGTATGTATACTAGCTAATGTGATGGATGGGAATGTGAATGTACATTTATTTTGTGGATGGTAGAACTTAATATATATTAAAAGCATGTGGAAGAATGTTCATGTGTATGTTCTTACCATTTTCCTGATAATCCATGGTAAAATCATGTTGCCCTAATTCATTAGACCATGTGTGTACAACCTTGTCTAGGCCCTGAGTTTCTGGAATTTTCTATACGTATATGATCTATCGAATTTTCCCATTTTGGGGAAAACAGAAATCATGCGTAAGTCGCAATAAATCTTCTGTAAATTGTATGTTGGCCAATAAATTTAAGAATAAATTCTGTAGTTCCATGCCTGTTAGGGTTCAGACAGTGAGTGGTTAAAACTGTGCTTGTGTTTAGCTCCATGTTAAATCGAATTGCGGATAGCATGTGAAATTAATGTTAGATTTTCTGTAATTCCGTTTTAGCTCAGAAAAATCTAAAATTTTGCATGTGGGATCCTAACCCGAAAATAGCTTGTGGTTAACATTTCAGGTCATTTGGACCAGTAGATGATACAATATGAATTTCCATGTGAAATTGTGAAACTAATGCATGCCGTTGTAGAATGATTTGATTTTGTGTATAGCAACCTAATTAGCGAAATTTTCTGAGTGCTAAGATTCTGTAATTGTAGTGCCATGTTAGGAAAAATAGAGAAGTGTGCATGTGAGTGAGAAAGTGAATGAAATGAGAATGACATGTGTAAACCTATGTGTTAAAATCGGTCAAAATGTGTAATGTGTAAATTGTGCCAAGTGTGACATTGCTTCCACAGAGGGCTGTGGAACCGTATCAGGGAAAAGTCCCCCTGAGAAGGTTGAATGTGTAGTGACCCTAAGGGCATTAGGGGGAAATCCTGGAGGTGGACAAGTACCACTGGTTAGGGTGGAGACTTGTTCTCCCGGTCTGCGCAGTCCAAGAGTCGCCATTGTATTCCCTAGATGGCGTCTATGTGATGTGATGTGTTGTGTCCTTCTTTGGTGGTTTGGACTATGTGTCACGGCACTAAATGTGAAAGTGTAAATGTGAATGTGTAAATGTGTATGTGTCCATGTGAAAAATGTGAATGTGAACAATGTGTAAAAGTGCATGTGTAAAGTGTGAAATATGCGAGACTTAATTATGTAAAATGTTAAACCAATGTGAGGATATGAGTTTGTAATCTATGTTATGACAATCTGAAATCATGCTTGAACAGTAGCTTTACTAGTTAGGATCATGTTTATGTATGCAAAATGCCTAGAATTCATGTTAAGGATAATTGATAAGGATATGTAAACAACTTCCATACTTGATGCTCACATGTTGGATTTAAATCGTTGTTGTAGCTCTCATGTGTTAGATTATGGTTGTTAAAGCATATAAAATCAGCAAGCTTAAAGTATGAAAAATGGTCATGTATATGCGTAGTAATGTAGATTCCATGTTAGGTGTGTTTCCTTTCATGCATGTTCGGAAATGTATGTTCATGGCTTTCATGTCTTAGTTGGTTGGAGGTAGATTTTTATGTGAGAATGAATAAAAGCATGTGATAGGTGATTCTATTTCCGTAAATCTGAAAGCATAGTCATGTGTTAATGTAGATTCACCATGATAGGTTGTAAAAGTTTAATATCTAGCATGCTACATGATGCTCTTATGAATGTGTATGAAAAAACCTACCATGATATGTGCATGTGCGGTATGTGTAGAATACTTGCTGAGTCTTTTAGACTCATTACTTGCTTCGGCGTACAGGTGTAGTTGGTGACGACACGCTTGCAGAGGAGGCGTTGGAGACCGACTCCGAGCGTGGAGATTAGAGTGTTGGAGTGCTTGTGACATTTTGAGATTTTCATAGTATGTAATTGCAACATTGTATTAGAATTACTATGAAAAGGGAATGTATAAGTGTGGACATTTATGTTTTAATTTTCAGCAATTTAATTATGTGGACTTTTAGTTCTTAAATGTTATCAAATCATGTATGTTAAATGTGGATGATGAATGAAATGAAGACAGTAGTCCTTTACTTCCGCTACTCTGTTCTTATATTCACGTGTATCTCAGCTGAATGTTATTGTTGGGTAAATGTCCCACTGTGGCAACGCTCGCTATACCGACGTGGGTTGGTATAACCGTACCGGTATAAAGAGGGTCGCTACAGAAATTGGTATCAGAGCCCGGTTGAGATTGCACATGAATATACATAAGTCATCATCTTCATTACATGCTAAGTCCACATAGGAATGTCCACATGTGTAGAATTGATTAGTAACGAATGAAAAATAGATAAGAAAATGGTTAGAAATTTAATAACCTAGCTTAATGGTGGCTGAAATTTTTTTCAGCCATGGCTTCGAGAGGTAGGTGTGGCGGAGCGCCAGCCCGTGAGGACGAGCCGCGACGTGACGAGCGGGCGGAGCAGCAGGCCCCGACACCGCCAGGTCCTGTACTTCCCCCACCGCCACTGTGGACTATGGTATTCATGCAAGGTCTGGTGCAAGCCATGCAGACGCAGGCTCATACCCAGGCAGCACTCCAGGCTCAGTTGGAGGCTCAGGTTAGACCAATAAAATGAACTATTATCTGTTTTATTTGAATGTGTGATATTATATTGATTGTGTATTGCTTGTGTACTGTAGCAGGCTCAAGTACCAGCTCAGGACCATGGTGGACCTTCTACCATGGAGAGATTCAAGAGATGCTGCCACCCTCTTTTAAGGGGGAGAGCGATCCGTTGTTGGCTAAAGCTGGATGAGGGAGATAGAGAAGATCTTCCGAGCCATCAGGTGTGCAGATGAGGATAAGGTTACATTGGCCACCTACATGCTACAGGTATGTGTTGATTTTGTATGATTGTATGTTTTGTTTAGTTAGAACTGTTAGTTGGAGCTTACGAAGGTGTATTGCAGGAAAGAGCTGATGTATGGTGGCTTCATTGCTGCATACCCGATTTGAGGACGGAGCTATCGACGTTGCTTGGGACGAGTTTTTGTAGGCTCTTTCGGGCCAAGTTCGTCCCCGAGCATGTGCAAGATCGGATGGAGTAGAATTCCTATCTTTGGCTCAAGGCTCCATGACTGTGCTAGAATATGAGGTAAGATTTTCTGAACTCTCTAAATATGCACCTCATATCGTGGCAGACGAGCGCAGGAGACAAAGAAGTTCGTGATGGGACTCAAGCCATCACTGCGGACGAGACTCGTGGCGTTTGACCACCGCACGTTGGACGAGGCCCTCAGTGCTGCTTGCAGGCAAGAGGGAGAGATGGAGCAATAGCTGGAAGAAAAGAAAGCTTCGCAGAAAAGGCCAGCGGCAACTTTCCAACGGCAAGACAAGAAGAAAATGGTGTACCAGACACTGCAGTGATCCGTGGCAGTCGGCAGTACTCAGGTACCTTCTGTACGTTCCCCTGGTGTGAAGAAAGAGTGTCCCCACTGCGGGAAGACACATGGTGGTACCGAGTGTTGGATGATTACGGGCAAGTGCTTGAAGTGCGGAGCAGCGACCACAAGATCAAGATTGCCCAAGACTTCAGCAAGGAGTCCAGCGCGGAGCGCCAGCCCTAGCGGTAGCGGCAGCCGCGCCAGCTACAGGAAGACCAGGAAGGCCTCGAGCCCCAGCTCGAGTGTTTGCTTTAGCTCGCGAGGACGCCGAGCAGGCGGAGCATGTCACCGAAGGTACGGTTTTGCTTTTAGGTGTGCACGCTCGGGTTTTGTTTGATACGGTGCTACTCACTCGTTCATTTCCGAGCGGTTCGCTAGGCAGTTAGCCCTAGAGTCAGCATAGAGTCTGAGGAGTTAGAGGTCCCTTTGTCTGTGCACACCCCTGCGGGTACGGTATCGACTAGGAAGTGCATTCCGTCGTTACCTGTGTGCATTGAGGATAGAGTCCTAGATGGTGTTTCTTCTTGCTAAAGATGAAGGAATATGATGCTATTCTTGGTCTGGATTGGCTAGAGGAGCACTATGCGTTAGTGGATTATCGTCGGAAGAGGATTGTTTTCCGCATCCTGGTGAGGACGAGTTCTCTCATCCCTTGCCAAGGAACTTGGCTGGAAAGATGGTCATCTCTGCCATGAAGGCGATGCGTATGGTGAACAAGGGTTGTGACGCTTTTCTTGCCAGCGTGGTACTAGTGCCAGAGGCTGATGAGTCACCTACTCTTGCAGAGATCAAGGTAGTGCAGGATTTTCCAGATGTCTTTCCTGATGACTTGTCTGGATTGCCACCGGATAGAGAGATAGAGTTTACCATAGAGTTGCTTCCGGCACCTCTCCTATCTCGAAGGCTCCATATCGGATGGCACCTGCGGAGTTAGCCGAGTTGAGGAGGCAGTTGCAGGAGTTGCTTGATAAGGGATTTATTCGCCCTAGTGTTTCCCCTTGGGGCGCACCTGTATTGTTCGTCAAGAAGAAAGACGGGTCACTTAGGTTATGCATTGACTATAGGAAGTTGAACCAAGTGACTGTGAAGAACAGGTATCCCTTACCTCGTATTGATGATTGTTTGACACAGTTGCGAGAGGCATCAGTCTTTTCTAAGATTGATTTGCGATCTAGTTATCATCAGTTGAGGATTCGGAGTGAGGATGTGTCCAAGACGGCATTTAGAACCCGTTATGGAATTATGAGTTTTTGGTCCTTCCTTTCGGATTGACCAATGCCCCTGCAGCGTTCATGGATCTCATGACAGGGTGTTTAGGCCTTACTAGATAGCTTTGTCATAGTGTTTATTGATGATGTGTTGGTCTACTCTCCGGACGAGGCCACAACCGTCAGCATCTGAGGGTAGTGTTAGAGGTTCTTCGTGAGCACAAGCTGTATGCCAAGTTCAGCAAGTGCGATTTTTGGTTGCGCGAGGTTCATTTCCTCGGGCATGTTATCTCGGCGCTGGTGTTGCAGTTGATCCCGCAAAGGTCCAGGCAGTTATGGATTGGGAGATTCCCAAGACCCCTTCAGAGATTCGTAGTTTTATTGGTTTAGCTGTTATTATCGGCGATTTATTGAGGGATTTTCATCCATCGCCGCCCCTTTGACTCAGCTTACCAGAAGGGAGTGAAGTTTATTTGGTCTGAGAAGTGTGAGAGTAGTTTTCAATTATTCAAGACTAAGCTCACGACAGCCCCGGTGTTAGTCTTACCGAGCGTGTAGAGGGTTTTGCTATCTACACAGATGTGTCTCGGATTGGGTTAGGTGTGTGCTAATGCAGCAGAAAGGGTAGTGGCTTATGCTTCTCGTCACTTGAAGGAGCATGAGAAGAACTATCCGACTCATGACTTGGAGCTCGCGGCAGTGGTTCATGCACTAAAGATCTGGAGGCACTATCTTTATGGTGTCAGATTGAGGTGTTTACCGACCACAAGAGCTTAAAGTATCTTTTCTCCCAAAGGAATTAAACCTGAGGCAGAGGAGATGGATTGAGTTCTTGAAGGACTATGACTTCGACCTTCAGTATCACCTTGGAAAGGCGAATGTCGTAGCAGATGCGCTGAGTAGAAAGAGGCCATCTCTCCAGCAGGACTGGAAGACGTTGGAGGATGCGGCTTGCGCGTTGACTGAGTTAGAGCCATCGCTATGTCAGGCTTTTGTAGCTCAGTTATCTCTTAGGTCCTCAGTTTTGGATGAGGTGATCGAGCGACAGGGAGCCGACCCTAGACTCTTAGAGTTAGTGGGCAAGGCAGGCATTGCTCGAGATGAGGACAGTGTGATTAGATTTCAGCACCGTGTTTGTGTCCCCGATTTAGCAGATGTCCGTGAGCATGTGTTAGCAGAGGCTCACAGATTGCGATTCTCTATTCATCCGGGTAACACAAAGATGTACCGGATTTGAAGAGATCCTTTTGGTGGTCTGGCATGAAGAGGGATGCAGCGGATTATGTATCCCGGTGTTTAGTATGCCAGCAAGTGAAGGCCGAGCGACAGCGACCATCCGGCCTTATGCAAAGGATGGACATCCCAGTGTGGAAGTGGGAAGCTATCACTATGGACTTTGTTTCGGGTTTGCCTCGATCTAGAAGGGGCAATGACTCGATTTGGGTAGTTGCAGATAGATTCTCGAAGACTACTCATTTCTTGCCTATGAAGAAGAAGCAGTCAGTAGAGAGTCTAGCAAGATTGTATGTTAGTGGTATCATTAGATTGCATGGTGTGCCAAAGTCGATCATTTGGATCGAGATCCGAGATTTACTTCGAGGTTGTGGAAGGGTCTTCAGGATGCTTTAGGTTCGGAGCTGAAGCTCAGTTCGGCATTTCATCCCCAGACGATGGACAGTCCGAGAGGACCATCCAGACGCTCGAGGATATGTTGAGGCGTGTGTTCTGGATTGGAAGGATGATTGGGAGCGCATTTACCTCTTGTGGAGTTTGCATACAATAACGTCTTTCATGCTAGTATTGGTATGGCTCCATTCGAGGCATTGTATGGTAGGCCTTGCAGATCTCCTTTATGTTGGGAGGAGATTGGTGATAGGCAGTTGATCGGTCCGGAGTTAGTTCAGGAGACTTCGGATAAGTCCAGCTTATCAGGAAGAGGCGTTGCGGCACAGGATAGGCAGAAGAGCTATGCCGACAACAGGAGGAAGGATTTGGGAGTTGAGGTTGGCGATCATGTCTTCTTGAAGATATCGCCTACTCGAGGTGTTGTCAGATTGGCAGGCATAGTAAGTTGAGCCCTAGGTTCATGGCCCATATGAGATTCTCAGACGTTTGGGCAGCGTGGCATATGAGCTAGCCCTACCCCCAGCTTTGGCTAGTGTTCACCTGTGTTCCACGTTTCGATGCTCAGGAAGTAGTCCGAGATCCGTCTCATGTGATTAGTCATGAGCCAGTGGAGATTCAGCCAGATCTGTCGTACGTCGAGCAACCAGTAGCTATTCTTGACGGAAGGTTCAGCATCTCGGAACAAGAGTATTGCGTCGGTGAAAGTTCTATGGCGGAACTTCTCATGAGAGGAGGCTACTTGGGGGCTTGAGGATGCGATGAGAGAGAAGTAACCTTTTGTTTGACTAGCATCGTTCTAACTTCGAGGACGAAGTTTCTTTAAGGGGGAGAGGGTGTAAGGCCCTCGAATTTTGTGCATTATTGTATTGCATGTAAATAATTCGTGGTGTAAATATCTACGTAAGTACTAATTAGTATACTTATGTGTGTATGTGTATAATTTAGGTATAAATATGCATGTATTGCTTGATGGTAGTGTGGCACAATGCCATATAGATATTACATGTATATATTCATGATGTGGCATGCGTTTCTGCATGTTTTAGACTTCTGGCCGAAGGCCCAATTGGCGTCAATATCATGACGTCGGGGGTGTCAGCGTCAACCACATGGACGCCAACACTAACCTAGCGTCCAGCGATGTGGACGCCAACTTCTCTGACCTGCATGCATTGCAGAGCCCGAATTCTGGGAACAAGCCACCCCAACCATTGGGGATCTGTCCCCAACGGTCTGAATGGGTTCACATCAACATTTCGGGACATGAGAAGCCTCTCACATATATTTGAACCCGAAATGCTTCCCCAACCCTTCTCTTTGCCTTTTTGCAAGAGAGGAAGAAGAGGAAAACCCTAGCTCGGAGCTGTGCAAGGACTGAACTTTGGAGATTCATTCCGGCGATCCAAGGCTTCATCTGGTGTTCTGCAATGCACGGAGGCTAGAGGGAACCAAGGAGAAGGCTTCCCCACCACTGGCTTAGCCCTGCATCGACCAAGAACCTGGAGGAGTGGAGTTTTGGAGGCTTCTTGGGACAGCCCAAGGAGAGCTTCACCAAGCTTTTGATCCCTTTGGAGTGTACCCAAAAGGCAAGTACCCTACCCATAGTGTTCATGTATGTGTCTAGGATGGTTTTATCATTTTTATACATTTTCCTCGTGTCCTGGATCCCCTCTTTCACCCTTTCATTTGAGTTCAGTTTGTGTTTCTGCACAGATAGGAACATGGCGTCAATGCCTTGACGCCAAGCTCCAGGTGCGCGTCTAGTGATCTGGCCGTCCACTTCTGGAGCGGCCAGAGACCGCTGCCAAGTTCATCTGAGTAGAACAGCAAGCTGTTCTGCCCTTCTATGGGATAATTTCGATATGTTTCACGATGAGGATATAATGTAATCTCTTATATGCTATGTATACTAGCTAATGTGATGGATGGGAATGTGAATGTACAATTATTTTGTGGATGGTAGAACTTAATATATATTTAAAGCATGTGGAAGAATGTTCATGTTTATGTTCTTACCATTTTCCTGATAATCCGTGGTAAAATCATGTTGCCCTAATTCATTAGACCATGTGTGTACAACCTTGTCTAGGCCCTGAGTTTCTGGAATTTTCCATGCTTATATGATCTATCGAATTTTCCCGTTTTGGGGAAAACAGAAATCTGCGTAAGTCGCAATAAATCTTCTGTAAATTGTATGTTGGCCAATAAATTCTGTAGTTCAAATGCCTGTTAGGGTTCAGACAGTGAGTGGTTAAAACTGTGCTTGTGTTTAACTCCATGTTAAATCGAATTGCAGATAGCATGTGAAATTAATGTTAGATTTTCTGTAATTCCGTTTTAGCTCAGAAAAATCTGAAATTTTGCATGTGGGATCCTAAACCGAAAATAGCTTGTGGTAAAATTGCAGGTCATTTGGACCAGTAGATGATACAATATGAATTTCCCATGTGAAATTGTGAAACTAATGCATGCTGTTGTAGAATGATTTGATTTTGTGTATAGCAACCTGATTAGCGAAATTTTCTGAGTGCTAAGATTCTGTAATTGTAGTGCCATGTTAGAAAAACAGAGAAGTGTGCATGTGAGTGAGAAAGTGAATGAAATGAGAATGACATGTGTAAATCTATGTGTTAAAATCGGTCAAAATGTGTAATGTGTAATTGTGCCAAGTGTGACACTGCTTCCATAGAGGGCAGTGGAACCGTATCAGGGAAAGTCCCCCTGAGAAGGTTCAATGTGTAGTGACCCTAAGGGCATTAGGGGGAAATCCTGGAGGTGACAAGTACCACTGGTCAGGGTGGAGACTTGTTCTCCCGGTCTGCGCAGTCCAAGAGTCGCCATTGTATTGCCTAGATGGCGTCTATGTGATGTGATGTGTGGTCCTTCTTGGTGGTTTGGACTATGTGTCATGCACTAAATGTGAAAGTGTAAATGTGAATGTGTAAATGTGTATGTGTCCTGTGAAAATGTGAATGTGAACAATGTGTAAAAGGGCATGTGTAAAGTGTGAAATATGCGAAACTGGAATTGTGTAAAAATGTCAAACCAATGTGAGGATATGAGTTGTAATCTATGTTAGACAATCTGAAATCATGCTTGAACAGTAGCTTCACTAGGTTAGGATCAGTTTATGTATGCAAAATGCCTAGAATTCACGTTAAGGATAATTGATAAGGATATGTAAACAATCCATACTGGATTGTTCACATGTTGTGATTTAAATCGTTGTTGTAGCTCTCATGTGTTAGATTATGGTGTTAAAGCATGTAAAATCAGCAAGCTTAAAGTATGAAAAATGGTCATGTATGCGTAGTAATGTGTAGATTCCATGTTAGGTGTGTTTCCTTTCATGCATGTTCGGAAATGTAAGTTCATGGCTTTCATGTCTTAGTTGGTGGAGGTAGATTTTTATGTGAGAAATGAATAGAAAGCATGTGATAGGTGATTCTATTTCCGTAAATCGAAAGCATAGTATGTGTTAAATTGTAGATTCACCATGATAGGTTGTAAAAGTTTAATATCTAGCATGCTACATGATGCGTCTTATGAATGTGTATGAAAAAAACCTACCATGATATGTGCATGTGCAGTATGTGTAGAATACTTACTGAGTCTTTAGACTCATACTTGCTTCGGCGTACAGGTGTAGTTGGTGACGACACGCTTGCAGAGGAGGCGTTGGAGACCGACTCCGAGCGTGGAGATTAGAGTGTTGAGTGCTTGTGACATTTTGTGCAACGGCCCTCATTATACCGGTACGGTTATACCAACCCACGCCGATATAACAAGTGCTGCCACAGTGAGACATTTACCCAACGATACAACAGCTGAGATACACGCGAATATCAACAGAGTAGCGGAAGTAAAAGAGAACTATCTACATTCATTCATCATCCACATTAAACATACATGCAGTTTACAATTTGCAAAAAGGAACCAAATTTCACATAAATTAAATTACTGAAATGGAAATACATAATGTCCACATAATACATTTTTTTCTTCTCATGATAATTCTAATACAATGTTCCAAGTACATACTAGGAAGTACACAATCACAAGGAACTCCAAAAACTAGCTAGTATCACGCTCGGAGTCCGTCTCTTGCCTCCTCCAAGGGTACTGTGTCACAACATACCTGTACGCCGAAGCAAGGAGTGAGTCCAGGGACTCAGCACGCAACACTATTCATGATATACACGTACAAATCCTAGTGGTTTCTACATGCACATACAATTAGCATCACATAGCATGCTGGTCAATTCGAGTTCTAACCTATCATGAAAGTTCTACAATTTTATACAACTCATGCTTTCATATTTTTAAAATAAAATCCACCTATCACATGGTCTCTATTCAATTTACTCATGAACTTTAATCTTTTACAGAATCAAACATGAAGCTATCAACATGGACAATTTACATGCATGAAAGGGGAACACAATTTGCATGGATTCCACATATCTTAAGTGCATACATAACCTTTTCACATGCTTTAGGTTGCTGATTTCACATGGTTCAATGACTATGAATCTACACATGAGAGCTACAACGTGGTTAAAACTCACATATGAACAATCCATCTTCCATTTTGCACACATATTCATTGTTGTCCCTACCATGGATTCTAAACACTTTGTACACATAACATGAGAATAATAACATGCATTTTCTGAATTCACATGGTTTCAGATTTAGTCTCACATGGTTTCAATAACACATTTACACATCGAGAATTTCACATTTTCTTTACACAAATTTCCTCTTTTCACGTGGTTACACTTTACACATACACATTCACATGTCACTTACACATTTACACATGGTCACATACACATTTCACATTACACTTTACACATATTTAGGTGCCGTGACACATAGTCAAAACCACCAAAGAAGGACACAAAACATCACATCACATAGACGCCATCTAGGCAATACAATGGCGACTCTTGGACTGCGACGGCGGGAGAACAAGTCTCCACCCTAACCAGTGGTACTTGTCCACCTCCAGGATTTCCCCCTAATGCCCTTAGGGTCACTTAACACAATGAACCTTCTCAGGGGGACTTTTCCCTGATACGGCTCCACTGCCTTCTCGGAAGCAGTATCACATTGGCACAATTACCCTTTTACACATTTACCGTTTTACACATGGTTCTTACACTTTACACTTTTCATCACATTCACACTTTCTTACTCACATGAAACACCTCTGTTTTCCAAACATGGTACTACAGAGTTTCAAGCTTTAACACACAGTAAACACACTAATCATGCTGGGTTAAACAAAATCTAATCACATTTCGATCATATGTACAAATTATTCACATTTCACATGAAAACACATAACTTTTTATTTACGGGTCCAATGACCTGAAATTTTTACCACATGCTGTTTTCGGGTTCATAATCATACTTCCAAATTTCAGATTTTTCTGAGCTACATAGAATTTACAGAAAATAAAACGCCTAATTAGCATGCTTAACAACTTAAGTTAACATGGGGTCTAACACATCTTGTAATTAGCCACTTGCTGTTTTATACAGAGACTACTAATATATCTGATTTTAGAATACCACATTACCCTAATTCATACATCTATCAATCAATTATCACAAACCATTTTCGCATGTTTTCATTTTACCGAACCGAGCTATTTACAAATTTCACAAGCATGGATAATTACTAAAGCTGCAAACACATATGCTGACCCACTATTCTTCATGATCAAACCGAAACTAAGGCATTCACACTAATCTAAATCATGAATCATGGATTTTGCAAAATTGCCTACAAGTCATGCTCACAAGTTTACAAAATATCATTATCCTACATTCACCATTCACATCCCACATTCATTCACACACCACAACTAACCATATACATAGAGTATAAGCTTACCATATATCCTCATCGCATAAACATACCGAATTACTGCATAAGTGGGATAGAACAGCTCACTGTTCTGTCCAGAAGAACTAAGCGGCGGTCTCTGGCCGCTGACTCAAGTCAGCGGCATGGTCGATGGACGCCAAGCATAAACTGGACGTCCAGGGACCTTGCCGTCTAAACCAGGTCTGTGCAGAAACACAGACCCGAGCTCTAAAACTTGGGTGGAATTGGAGGGTCTAGGACTCGAGGAAAATTCCATAAAAATAACAAAAACCACCTAGACTCATACGGGGACACCATAGATAGGTCACTTGCCTTTCAAAAATTCTTCTAAGGGATTTAAAGGCTTGGTGAAGACTCCTTGGGTAGTCCCAAGAAGTTGCAGAACCCTCTAGATCGCCTTCCTCCGGGCTCCTGGGTGATCTCCACGCCGAGGGGATGATGGGGATGCCTTCTCCTTTGCTCCAGCTTCCTCCTTGTCGCAGTAGATCTCCAACCAAGCTCCCAGGGGTCGGATTTGGGGGTTTACAGCTAAAATGGGGTTTTTCTCACAGCTCACCTAGGGTTTTTCTCTCCTCTTGCAAGGTGAAATGAGAAGTGGGAGAGGCCAAATCCGGGTTCAGTCTAATGAGAGCCCCTCACCCACTCAGCATACCGATTAGGCCTTAGAGCCGTTGGGGGACATCCCCCCAATGGAGGCCATGCCTTGCTCCGGATTTTTGGCTCTGCAACGCATGCAGGTCAGAGAAGTTGGCGTCCAGATCGCTGGACGCCGGAGTTAGTGTTGGCGTCCATGTCTGGACGCTGACACCAGCTCAACGGCCTGTGCTTGACGCCAAGGTGGCCTTCGGCCAGAACCCTAATTTATGCAGAAAAACCATGCATATCAAGCGTATATACATGCAATATGTATATGGTATTATATCCACACTATCATCATGCAATATATATATTATTTATGCTTAATATAAACACATGCGTACGTAATTATACTAATTAATACGTACGTAAATAAGTACATGCATACATAAGCACAATTATCACACATAATACAAATAATACGACGGAAATTAGAGGGCCTTACACCCTCTCCCCCTTAAAGAAACTTCGTCCTCGAAGTTAGAACGACACACTCAAACAAAAGGGGATACTTCTTCTTCATTGCATCCTCAAGCTCCTACGTAGCCTCCTCACATGAGAAGTTCCGCCATAGCACTTCACCGACGCGATACTCTTGTTCTGGAGATGCTGAACCTTCGGTAAAGAATGGCTACTGGTTGCTCGACATACGAAAGATCTGGCTGGATCTCCACGGGCTCATGACTAATCATATGAGACGGATCTCGGACATACTTTCTGAGCATAGATACGTGGAATACAGGGTGAATGCTAGCCAAAGCTGGGGGTAATGCTAGCTCGTACGCCACGTTGCCCAAACGTCTGAGAATCTCATATGGGCCAATGAACCTAGGGCTTAGCTTGCTATGCCTGCCAAATCTGACGACACCTCGAGTAGGCGATATCTTCAAGAAGACATGATCGCCAACCTCGAACTCCAAATCCTTTCTCCTGTTGTCGGCATAACTCTTCTGCCTATCCTGTGCCGCAACAAGCCTTTTCCTGATAAGCTGAATCTTATCCGAAGTTTCCTGAACAACTCCGGTCCGATCAACTGCCTATCACCAGTCTCCTCCCAACATAAGGAGATCTGCAGGGCCTACCATACAACGCCTCGAATGGAGCCATACCAAACTAGCATGAAAGCTGTTGTTGTATGCGAACTCCAAAGAGGTAAATGACGCTCCCAATCATCCTTCCAATCCAGAACACACGCTCTCAACATATCCTCGAGCGTCTGGATAGTCCTCTCGGACTGTCCATCGGTCTGGGGATGAAATGCCGAACTGAGCTTCAGCTCCGAACCTAACACATCTGAAGACCCTTCCACAATCTCGAAGTAAATCTCGGATCTCGATGAAATGATCAACTTCGGCACACCATGCAATCTAACGATACCGCTAACATACAATCTAGCTAAACTCTCTACTACTGCTTCTTCTTCATAGGCAAGAAATGAGCAGTCTTCGAGAATCTATCTACAAACTACCCAAATCGAGTCATTGCCTCTTCTAGATCGAGGCAAAACCCGATACGAAATCCATAGTGACAGCTTCCCACTTCCACGGGAATATCCATCCTCTGCATAAGGCCGGATGGTCGCTGTCGCTCGCTTTCACCTGCTGACATACTAGACATCTAGACACATAATCCGCAAACATCCTTCTTCATGCCGGACCACCAAAATGATCTCTTCAGGTCTTGATACATCTTAGTGTTACCCGGATGAATAGAGAATCGCGATCTATGAGCCTCCGCTAACACATGCTCACGGACATCTACCACATCGGGGACACAAACACGGTGCTGAAATCTAATCACACGTCCTCATCACGAGCAATGCCGCCTTACCCACTAACTCTAACAATCTAGGATCGGCTTTTGCTGCTCAATCACCTCATCCAAGACTGAGGATCTAAGAGGATAGCTGAGCTACAAAAGCCTGACACAACGATGGCTCTAACTCGGTCATAGAGCACGCTGCATCCTCCAACATCTTCCAATCCTGCTGGAGCGAAGACCTCTTTCTACTAAGAGCATCGCTACGACGTCGCCTTTCCAGGATGATACTGAAGGTCGAAGTCATAGTTCTTCAAGAACTCAATCCATCTCCTCTGCCTCAGGTTTAATTCCCTTTGGGAGAAAAGATACTTCAAGCTCTTGTGGTCGGTAAACACCTCAAATCTGACACCATAAAGATAGTGCCTCCAGATCTTTAGTGCATGAACCACAGCTGCGAGCTCTAAATCATGAGTCAGATAGTTCCTCTCATGCTCCTTCAACTGACGAGAAGCATAAGCACTACCCCTCTCTTGCTGCATGAGCACAAGCCTAAACAATCTGAGATGCATCTGTATAAATGGCAAAACCTTCTAGACCACTAGGCAATACCAATACCGGAGCAGAAGTAAGATTAGCCTTCAATAGCTGAAAGCTACGCTCACACGCCTCAGACCATACGAACTTCTCACCCTTCCGGGTCAGCTTTGTCAAAGGGGCGGTGATGGATGAGAACCCTCAATGAATCGCCGATAATAACCAGCTAACCCAATAAAACTACGAATCTCTGAAGGGGTCCTGGGAATCTCCCAATCCATAACTGCCTGGACTTTTGCTGGATCAACTGCGACACCAGCACCGGAGATAACATGCCCGAGAAAATGAACCCGCGCAACCAGAACTCGCACTTGCTGAACTTCGCATACAGCTTGTGCTCAGGAGAACCTCTAAGACTAACCTCAAATGCTGACGATGTGTGCCTCATCCGGAGAATAGACCAAACACGTCATCAATAAACACAACAACAAAGCTATCTAGATACGGACTAAACACCCGGTTCATGAGATCCATGAACGCTGCAGGGGCGTTGGTCAATCCGAAAGGAAGAGAACAAAAACTCATAATGTCCATAACGGGTTCTAAATGCCGTCTTGGACACCTCACTCCTAATCCTCAACTGATGATAACCAGATCGCAAGTCAATCTTGGAAAAGACTGATGCCTCTCGCAATGGTCAAACAGATCATCAATCCGAGGTAAGGGATACTGTTCTTCACAGTCACCTGGTTTAGCTTCCTATAATCAATGCACAACCGAAGTGACCCGTCTTTCTTCTTGACGAATAATACAGGTGCGCCCCAAGGGGAAACGCTAGGGCGAATAAATCCCTTATCGAGCAATTCTTGCAATTGCTTCCTCAACTCGGCTAACTCTGCAGGGGCCATCCGATATGGGGCCTTCGAGATAGGAGAGGTGCTGGAAGCAACTCTATAGTGAACTCTATCTCCCTATCGGTGGCAATCCAGACAAGTCATCGGGAAAAGACATCTGGAAAGTCCTGCACCACATCAATCTTGCAAGAGTCAGTGACGAACCAGCATCTGGGCTAGCATAACGCTGGCAAGAAATGCGTCACAAACCTTGTTCACCATGCGCATCGCCTTCATGGCAGAGATAACTACTTTCCCGCTAAGTTCTTGGCAAGGGATGAGAGAACTCATCCTCACCAGGAATGCGGAAAAAACAATCTTCTTCCTACGACAATCCACTAACGCATAATGCTCCTCTAGCCAATCCAGACCAAGGATACAATCATAATCCTTCATCTTTAGCAAGAAAGAACACCCATCTAGGAATCTATCCTCAATGCACACAGGTAACGACGGAATGCACTGCTAGTCGATACCGTACCCGCTGGGGTGTGCACAGACAAAGGGACCTCTAACTCCTCAGACTCTACGCCTGACTCTAGGGCTAACTGCCTAGCGAACCGCTCGGAAATGAACGAGTGAGTAGCACCCGTATCAAACAAAACCCGAGCGTGCACACCGAAAAGTAAAACTGTACCTTCGGTGACATGCTCCGCCTGCTCGGCGTCCTCACGAGCTAACGCAAACACTCGAGCTGGGGCTCGAGGCCTTCCTGGTCGTCCTGTAGTGGCGCGGCTGCCGCTACTGCTGGTACTGGTGCTCCTCGCTGAGCTTCCTGCTGAAGTCTTGGGCAATCCTTGATCTTGTGGTCGCTGCTCCCACACTTTAAGAATACCCGCTACTAACCAGCACTCGGAACCTCCATGGGTCTTCCCACAATGGGGACACTCTCTTTCACACCGGGGGGAACGTACAGAGGGTACCTGAGAGTTTCTGACTGCCATTTGTTTCTGCGGTGTCTGGTACACCGTTTTCCTCTTATCTTGCCGCTGGAATGTCGCTGCCGGCCTTTCTGTAAAGCCTTCTTCTCCTCCGATACTGCTCCATTTCTCCCTACTGTCTGAGGCTACGCTGAGGGCCTCGTCTAGCGTGCGGTGGTCGAACGCCACGAGCCTCGTCCTCAGTGATGGTTTGAGACCCATCACGAACTTCTGGTCTTCCTGCGCTCATCCTCTACTATATGCGGTGCATATTTAGAAAGTTCAGAAAACCTTGCCTCGTATTCAGGACGGTCATTGATCCTTGCGTCAGGGAAAGGAATTCTTGCTCCATCTTGTCCTGGATATGCTCTGGGACGAACTTGGCTCGGAAGAGCCTCACGAACGCGTCCCATGCCACATCTACTGCTCCGTCCTCGAAGCGCGTACGCAGTAGGGAGGACCACCATACATCAGCTCTCTCCTGCAACACACTTCATAAGCACTAACCAACAATTTCTAACTTGACAAACAACATACAAGCATAAACAAAACATACCTGTAGCATGTAGGTGGCTAAGTCACCTTGTCCTCGTCAGGACAACTGATAGATCGGAAGATTTTCTCGTCTCCTCATCCAGCTTTCTGCTAATAGCAGGATCACTCTCCCCTTAAAAGAGGGTGGGGGTCATCTCTTGAATCACTCCATGATGGAAGGTCCACCATGGTCCTGAGCTGGGGCCTGAGCCTGCTACATTAAACAATAACAATATACAATAAACACAATACAATGCAATTTTAAATAGCAAATACTAGGTTGTTTATTATTCTACTGGGCCTCCAACTGGGCCTGGAGTGCTGCTGGGTGTGGGCCTGCGTCCGCATGGCTTGCACCAGACCTTGCATGAATACTCCATAGTCCACTAGCGGTGGGGGGGAAGCACAGGGCCCTGTGGGGGGCGGGGCCTGCTGCTCCGCCCGCTCTCACGCCTCTGCTCGTCGTCGCGAGCTGGCACACCTCCACGCGTCCACGGGAAGCCATGGCTGTAATAAAATTCAGCCACTAAGGGGTAGGTTACTAAATTTTAAACCATTTCTTATCTATCTTTCACTCCTATTAGTGTTTTCTACAATGTGGACATACTTAGCATGCAATGGGGATGATGACTTAGGTATATTCATGTGCAATCTCAACCGGTCGCTTGATACCAATCTCTGCAACGGCCTCATTATACCGGTACGGTTATACCAACCCACGTCGATATAACAAGTGCTGCCACAGTGGGAAATTACCCAACGATACAAAACAGCTGAGATACATGAGATATACAGCAGAGTAGCGGAAGTAAAAGAGAACTATCTCCATTCATTCATCATCCACATTAAACATACATGCAGTTACAATTTGCAAAAAGGAACCAAAGTTCACATAAATTAAATTACTGAAATGGAAATACATAATGTCACATAATACATTTTCTTCTCATGATAATTCTAATATAATTCCAAGTACATACTAGGAAGTACACAACCAAAGAAACTCCAAAAATAGCTAGTCTCCACGCTCAGAGTCGTCTCTGCTGCCTCTCCAGGGTACTGTGTCACCAACTATACCTGTACGCCGAAGCAAGGAGTGAGTCCAGGGACTCAGCACGCAACACTATTCATGATATACACGTACAAATCCTAGTGGTTTCTACATGCACTACAATTAGCATCAATAGCATGCTAGTCAATTCGAGTTTCAACCTATCATGAAGTTCTACAATTTTATACATAACTCATGCTTTCAGATTTTTAAAATAAATCCACCTATCACATGGTCTCTATTCATTTACTCATGAACTTTAATCTTTTACATAATCAAACATGAAAGCTATCAACATGGACATTTACATGCATGAAAGGGAACACAATTTGCATGGATTCCACACTTCTTAAGTGCATACATAACTTTTTCACATGCTTTAGGTTTCTGATTTCACATGATTCATGACTATAAATCTAACATGAGAGCTACAACTTGCTTAAAACCTCACATATGAACAATCCATATGCCATTTGCACACATATTCATTTGTTGTCCCTACCATGGATTCTAAACACTTTGTACAAATAACATGAGAATAATACATGCATTTCTGAATTCACATAGTTTCAGATTTAGTCTCACATGGTTTCAATAACACATTTACACATCGAAGAGTTTCACATTTTCTTTTACACAAATTCCTCTTTTCACGTGGTTACACTTACACATACACTTCACATGTCACTTACATATTTACACATGGTCACATACACATTCACATTACACTTTACACATATTTAGGTGCCGTGACACATAGTCCAAACCACCAAAGAAGGAACAAACACATAAATCACATAGACGCCATCTAGGCAAATACAATGGCGACTCTTGGACTGTGCAGACGGGAGAACAAGTCTCCACCATAACCAGTGGTACTTGTCCACTCCAGGATTTCCCCCTAATGCCCTAGGGTCACTTACACAATGAACCTTCTCAGGGGGACTTTTCCCTGATAAAGCTCCACTGCCTTCTCGGAAGCAGTATCACATTGGCACAATTACCCTTTTACACATTTACCGTTTTACACATGGTTCTTACACTTTAACCTTTTCATTCACATTCACACTTTCTTACTCACATGAACACCTCTGTTTTCCTAACATGGTACTACAGAGTTTCAAGGTTTAACACACAGTAAACACCACTAATCATGCTGGGTTTAAACAAAATCTAATCACATTTCGATCATATGTACGAATTATTCACGTTTCACATGAAAAAACACATAACGTTTTATTTACGGGTCCAAATGACCTGAAATTTTACCACATACTGTTTTCGGGTCATAATCATACTCCAAATTTCAGATTTTTATGAGCTACATAGAATTTACAGAAAATAAAACGCCTAATTAGCATGCTATTAACAACTTAAGTTAACATGGGTCTAAACACATCTGTAATTTAGCCACTTGCTGTTTTTACAGAGACTACTAATACATATGATTTTAGAATACCACATTACCCTAATTCATACATCTATCGAATCATGATCACAAACCATTTTCGCATGTTTCATTTTACCGAACCGAGCTTATTTACAAATTCACAAGCATGGATAATTTACTAAAGCTTGCAAAACATATGCTGACCCACTATTCTTCATGATCAAACCGAAAACTAAGGCATTCACACTAATCTAAATCATGAATCATGGATTTTGCAAATTGCCTACAAGTCATGCTCACAAGTTTACAAAATATCTTTATCCTACATTCAACTCACATCCCACATTCATTCACACACCACAACTAACCATATACATAGAGTATAAGCTTTACCATATATCCTCATCGCATAAAAACATACCGAAATTATACATAGTGGGACAGAACAGCTCACTGTTCTGTCCAGAAGAAATAGGCGGCGGTCTCTGGCCGCTAACTCAAGGTCAGCGGCATGGTCGATGGACGCCAAGCATAAACTGGACGTCCAGGGACCTTGCCGTCTAACAGGGTCTGTGCAGAAAACACAGACCCGAGCTCTGAAACTTGGGGGATTGGAGGGTTAGGACTCGAGGAAAATTCCATAAAAATAACAAAAACACCTAGACTCATACGGGGACACCATAGATAGGTCACTTGCCTTTCAAAAATTCTTCTATGGGATTAAAGGCTTGGTGAAGACCTCCTTGGGTAGTCCAAGAAGTTGCAGAACCTCCCTCTAGATAGTCTTCCTCCGGGCTCCTGGGTGATCTCCACGCCGAGGGGATGATGGGGATGCCTTCTCCTTTGCTCAGCTTCCTCTTGGTGGCGGCAGATCTCCAAACCAAGCTCCAAGGGGTCGGATTTGGGGTTCTAAAAGGGGTTTTTCTCACAGCTCACCTAGGGTTTTTCTCTCCTCTTGCAAGGTGAAATGAGAAGGGGAGAGGCAAATCGGGTTCAGACCTAATGAGAGCCCTCACCACTCACCATACGATTAGATAGCCTTAGAGCGTTGGGGGACATCCTCCAATGGAGGCCATGCCTTGCTCCGGATTTCTGGCTCTGCAAGCATGCAGGTAGAGAA
>JACBKR010002563.1:0-34070 GCA_014218235.1 Colocasia esculenta | reverse complement strand
CTCTCGGATTGAGGTCAACGCCTCAAACTTGACATTAAGCAAGTTAGTTTAGTTACAAATGAAAAATTAGGTTTTCTGGGTCCAAATTAAAATACTCATCCGACTGGCCTCCGGTTTTTTCCAGCATGGTCGGATGGATGGTGTGACTTGTGAAAACTGACGGAGTTAAATTCGGACTCCCGGTTCGACCTCGACGCTCCAATTGTCTTAACCAAGTTAGTTTTTTTAAAAATGAAAAACTTCGATTTGAGGGACCAAAATTAGAAATACTCTTCCATTGGCCTCCGTTTGTTCCCGCACGGTCTGGTCGATGATGTGACTTGTGGAAACGTGCACGGAGTTCAATTCGGACTCCCGGTTTGAGCTCGACGCTCCAAGTCGTCTTAACCAGTTAGTTTAGTTAAAAATGAAAAACTTCGATTTGAGGGACCAAAATTAGAAATCCTCATCCGATTTGCCTCCGTTTGTTCCAGCACGGTCGGGCCGATGAGTGTGACTTGTGAAACTGACATAGTTCAATTCGGACTCCCGTTTGACCGCGACTCGCCAAGTCGTCTTAACCAAGTTATTTTAGTTAAAACATGAAATACTTCAATTTGGAGGATCAAAATTAGAAATACTCTTCCAATTGGCCTCCGGTTTGTTCCAGCACGGTCGGGTCGATGAGTGTGACTTGTGGAAACTGACATAGTTCAATTCGGACTCCCGTTTGACCGCGACTCGCCAAGTCGTCTTAACCAAGTTAGTTTAGTTAAAACATGAAATACTTCAATTTGAGGGACCAAAATAGAATACTCACCGATTGGCCTCCGGTTTTTGTCCAGCACGTCGGTCGATCGATGAGTGACTTGTGGAAACTGACGGAGTTCAATTCGGACTCCCGGTTTGAGCTCGACGCTCCATCGTCTTAACCAAGTTAGTTTAGTTAAAAAATGAAAAACTTCGGTTTGAGGGACCAAAATTAGAATACTCATCCGAATGCCCTCCGGTTTGTTCCAGCACGGTCGGGCCGATGAGTGTGACTTGTGGAAACTGACGGAGTTCAATTCGGACTCCCGGTTTGACCTCGACGCTCCAAGTCGTCTTAACCAAGTTAGTTTAGTTAAAAATGAAAAACTTCGATTTGAGGGACCAAATTAGAAATACTCTTCCAATTGGCCTCCGGTTTGTTCCAGCACGGTCGGGTCGATGAGTGTGACTGTTGAAACTGACGGAGTTCAATTCGGACTCCCGGTTTGAGCTCGACGCTCCAAGTCGTCTTAACCAAGTTAGTTAGTTAAAAAATGAAAACTTTGATTGAGGGCCAAAATTAGAAATACTCATCCGATTGACCTCCGGTTTGTTCCAGCATGGTCGGGTCGATGAGTGTGACTTGTGGAAACTGACGGAGTTCAATTCGGACTCCCGGTTTGACCTCGATGCTCCAAGTCGTCTTAACAAGTTAGTTTAGTTAAAAAATGAAATACTTCTATTTGAGGGACCAAAATTAGAAATACTCATCCGATTGGCCTCTGGTTTGTTCCAGCACGGTCGGGCTGATGAGTGTGACTTGTGGAAACTGACGGAGTTCAATTCGGACTCCCGATTTGACCTCGACGCTCCAAGTCGTCTTAACCAAGTTAGTTTAGTTAAAAATGAAAAACTTCGGTTTGAGGGTCCAATGTTAGAAATACTCTTCCGATTGGCCTCCGTTTGTTCCAGCACGGTCGAGCCGATGAGTGTGACTTGTGGAAACTGACATAGTTCAATTCGGACTCCCGGTTTGACCGCGACGCGCCAAGTCGTCTTAACCAAGTTAGTTTAGTTAAAAAATGAAGAACTTCGGTTTCATGGTCCAAAATTAGAAATACTCATCTAATTGACCTCCATTGCTTATAGTTTTATTTAATTTATGCTTCTAAAATAAGTTATTACTTATAATAGTATTTAATTTTAACTTATTATTGTTATATATGTATTGTGGTTCCTTCATCGGGTGGAGTGGGAGGACACGAGGATGAAGACGAAGACGAGGCATCATGATTTTCATTTCATTATTATTATTGTTGTAGACATTTTTATTATTGTTGTTGGCATTATATTATTGTGATGTTGTGGATATTTTTATTCTTATTGTGGACATTTTATTATTCTGATGTTGTGGACATTTTATTATTCTTGTGTTGTGGATATTTTTATTATTGTTGATGTGTTGACATTTTATTATGTTTTGTTGTGGATATTTTTATTATTTTGTGTTGTAGACATTTTTATTGTGGACAATTATTAATGTTGTGGATATTATTTATTTTTATTAAGCAGGTTATTTTCTTAAAAATGTATATATTTTAAAAAAATATTTAAGAAATAAAGACCGATTAGGGACCGAAATAATTCGGTCCCTAAATAAGGACCGAAATGATTCAGTCCCTATTCGGTCCCTATTTTAGGGACCGAATAGGGACGGAATATTCGGTCCCTAAACAGGGACCGAATTTATTCAGTCCCTATTCGGTCCCTAAATAGGGACCGAATAGGGACTGAATTTTTCGGTCCCTAACAGTGACCGAAATGATTCGGTCCCATTCAGTCCCTATTTGTAGGGACTTAATTGGGACCAACTCAGTTCGGTCCCTAAATAGGGACCGAAAATTCGGTCCCTATTCGGTCCCTAAATAGGGACCGAATCGGACTGGCTCTGTTCAATCCCTAAATAGGGACCGAATATTCGGTCCCTATTCGGTCTCTATTTTAGGGACCGAACTGGGACCGAATACGTTCGGTCCCTAAATAGGGACCGATCTTATTCAGTCCCTATCCGGTCCCTATTTAGTGACCGAATAGGGACCGAATTTAGTCGGTCACATTTGTGACCAGAAGTTTTTGACCGACAAATTCGGTCACTATTCGGTCCCTATTCGTCTCTGTGCTGTTTAGGGACCGAATAGAGACCGAATATTTCGGTCTCTATTCCGATTTTTCTTGTAGTGTACCCAGTACATGATTTAGATTGGCCGCTGTAGTCTTTGCTCTTAAGCTTTGGAGACACTACTTATATGATAACCAATTCATAATGTACTCCGATCATAAGAGTCTCAAGTATTTGTTTTCACAAAAAGAACTAAACATGATACAAAGGAGATGGATGGAATATATCAAAGACTATGATTTCAAGATTGAATATCATCCAGGAAAAGGAAACACTGTAGCTGACGCACTCAGCAGAAATCCTATAGCTAGGATATTCCGGTTGCAGTTAAGGGAATGGAAATTGTTGGAAGAATTTTCCACATTGAGCTTGAAAGTTGAAACACAAGAAGAAAGAATTGTGATTAGCAACTTGATAGTGCAGTCAGATTTGTTGAAGCAAATTAATGAGCAATATGACAATGAGCCTATATTGGTAGGAATCAGAGAAAAAATGGCTTCTAAACCTGATTTTAATGAAGATTCGCATGGAAATCTTCGATTCCAGGACAGATTGTGTGTACTGGATAATCCCAAAATCAAGAAACAAATCTTAGAAGAAGCTCATCGATCTCACTACACTATTCATCCCGGAGCTGTCAAAATGTATAAGGATTTGAAGAAGTATTTCTGGTGGTGCAACATGAAAAAGGATATTGTAGAATTTATTGCAAAATGTTTGACATGTCAGAAAATTAAGGCAGAACACCAGAAACCTGCAGGAAAATTAAAACCACTTGAGATACCAGAGTGGAAATGGGATAGCATTGGTATGGATTTTATTGTGGGATTACCTAAAACATGGAGTGGATTTGATGCTATTTGGGTAATCATTGACAGACTTACTAAATCAGCTCATTTCTTAGCAATAAAGACAAGATAGTCTGTTAATATTTTGGCAGCATTATATATGAAAGAAATTGTATGGTTGCATGGAATTCCAAAGAACATAGTTTCTGACCGAGATGCAAGATTTACTTCGCATTTTTGGAGAGAGTTGCAAGATGCTTGGGAACTAAATTAAAATTTAGTACTGCATTTCACCCTCAAACAGATGGACAGACTGAACGGGTGAATCAAATTGTTGAGGATATGTGCCGTGCTTGTGTATTAGAGTTCGGAAATGACTGGAACACTCATCTAGCAATTATGGAATTTGCATATAACAATAGCTACCAGTCTACCTTTTGAATGGCACCTTTCGAAGCTTTGTATGGTCAACAATGTAGATCACCATTATGTTGGGTAGAACTAAAAGAAACACATATTCTTGGACCAGAAATGATCCAAGAGACGACAGAGGTTATCAAGTTGGTACAAGATCAGATGAAAGCTGCTCAAGATCGACAAAGAAGCTATGCCGATCGACGTAGAAGAGAGTTAGAATTTCAGCAAGGGGAACATGTGTTTCTTAAAGTATCACCCCGGAGAGGAATCAAAAGATTTGTATCAAGGGAAAATTGAGTCCAAGATACATTGGACTTTTTGAAATATTGAAGAGAGTTGGTGAAATGACATACCAATTGGCACTTCCACCGCAATTATCCAATGTACATGATATCTTTCATGTGTCAATGTTAAGAAATATGTATATGATCCGGAACACATTATTGGATACCAAGATCTGGATGTACAAGGAAATTTAGCATATGAAGAAAGACCAGTATAGATCCTCGATCGAAAAATCAAGCAACTTCGGAACAAGGAAGTTCCTTTACTAAAGATTCAGTGGAATAAGCAAGGACAAGAAGATGAAACATGGGAATTGAAAGATGCCATCAGGAACAAGTATCCAGAATTGTTTACAGGTCAGTAACCACACACTTATGTAATTAAATTTGGAGGACCAAATTTCTTTTAGTGGGGGAGAGTTGTAACACCCCGAATATTTTTATTTGTTGAAAAACATGAATAATAAAGTTATTGGACTTAAGCATTAGTCTTAAATTGTAATAATTGATATTTGGGAATGATTAGTATTAACTAACGTTACCCCAGTGTCGTACTCGGACGTGCGCGCTCCCACATGACGACACTGAAAAACTATAACGAAAATGAAATCCAAGAACACCATAATTTCCAGAAAAATGTGGAGTTATCAAAAATATAAATATCCGAATTTTTTTGACATTCAGATTTTGAGATTAAGTCGACGCGACCATTTTCCGGGTGATTTTTCACCTACTGTAAAATAAATTCTAAAAATTAAACTAAAATTATCATAATTTGTAAAACCATCATATTAGTCTATGGTTAAAATTTCAATACAAATGGACACCATTTGGATAGGTTTACATAGGGATCATTGGGCCAGCTGATTTAAGGGCCAATTACGGTAACCATTTTCTGGGATTTTCTAGGAGTTTACGTGTGAGGCTTAGAAGAGGCCAACACACATTAGAATAAGTATAAGCCAAGGGGTTGGGCTATCATTAAGGTTACCTGCGTGTAACCAAGAGAGTGTATGCATGGGCAACGTGTTAAGATAAAAACCCAATGGTTTTTACCATGACAGGTTGGCAGCTAACGTGCCATTGCGCATGGAGCAGCCACTGGGTTATAAATACCTCCCCCCCCCAAGCTTCGAAACCATGTTTTCACCCCTTTCTACTGTTATGCTGCTGCCATTGCACTGGATAACATCTTGTTTGGGGAGGTGTTCTTGGTTGCAATCACTGTGAAGAGGTTGCTGCTGCTTGAACTGTTGGTTCTTCTTGCACCTTGTTCTTGCTCGAGCTCTTGTTGGAGTTGTTGCTGAGAAGTGGTTGTGGAGCCATCTTGGAGGCTGTTTCTGCTACAACAACAAGTTCCATTTGCTTATTCCTTCATTTGTGGTCCTTTCTTCATTTTCCTCAACTAGGTAGGATTCATATCCCTCTGGTTCAATTCGGTTCTCCATATGTAACAAGGAATTCTGAGGACGGTTAAGTTGTTATACTTGTGATTCTCTGTTTTCCTTCAGTCATGGTAGAATTACTCTTGTTGGGAAATGAACAACTTGGTTCTATTTTAAAAATCAATTCCTATCCTCTTCCTCTACCTTGATCTTTGTTCATGATCTGGAGTCATGTAGAAGTTTTAATATCTATAGAACTATGTGAGAACTTTACTTAATTGTTAGGTACTCCAAGTTTTGATTTAGATTCATGAAATATTTGGAGTTTTAGTGTTTATATTGTAGGAATCTTTCCAATAAACCATTTCCAATAAGATCATACTTCCAGTACTACACTATATCGAGTTTCAAGTAAGACAAGTTTGAATTGTAAACATTCTCTTTCATCCTGTTTCTTTAGCTTATAAACCACTGTGAGAGCTACCGTTAGACTCTTCTATTTGATATCAAACATGTCTTGGTTCATAAGTTCTATAGTTAGGGTGTTTAAGATAGATTTGAAGTCATTTTTGGAAGTTCTGCAGCTACCTGTCGACAGCCAGCCCAAAGCTGTCGACAGGCGCATATTTTCCAGACTTCCAGAGTTCTGGACTGTAGCTAGCTGTCGACAGATGCCCTTCAGCTGTCGACAGATACCTACAGAGCCAGAAAACCTGAGCTCTATCTGCTGCCATCTGTCGACAGCCCCTTCCTGGCTGTCGACAGGTATAATGCTGATTCGGATTTCTGCACTCTTTCATGTCCGAATCCATGCTAAAACTTCATCCTAAAAGCCAAGAAAGTTACCCTCTCATTTACCTTGATATTTAATGTCATACTACTGCAAAGGTCACCCACTTTGTGTACCTTAACTTCCCTTGAATTATTCTTAAAGTTGTCAATTACGAATAGCACTCCGATTGAGTCTATTCTTCGGTACTCGGTAATTGGGTCTATAAAATCTGAACACCTGAGAGTTCATATGCTTGACACCTTATGAGATGTGAATAATTGATGATGACATTATTGGGTCTTTGTACCCCCTGTGATTTTATGCCTGTGCAAATAGGGCTGGTCCAGTCCTGGGAGGAGCACCCGAATTCATTTTCGGACCACGTGGAATGATAAAGGGCATCTGGATGTCTGGCATTGCATCAAACATTTTCTGAATATGGTCATCATGATCCCTGTACTGTGTAACTGATATGTTAATAAATTCTTGAGCTATATATTTGAGTATGATTTGAGCTTTACTGTCATTGTGTCAAGTTTACTGTTCTGAAATCTGGTGTGTCTCTTTGATAATCCGTTCTGTCCTTGTCTTGGTTACCATGTATACACTCTTGAACTATGAATTGAACTATGGAATTTGAATTCTACTGGGCTAGTTAGCTCATTATTTCCTACCATTTTCAGGTGATACAGCTGGGGATGACGTTTAAGGGTTTGAGTGCTGAGTGGACGACCGTAATGAACAAGCCAATCTATTTCTGTTTCTGTTTTGTAGTGTGAAATGAGGTGTATAAATAAGTTTTTTTGATCTACTCCTCTCGTAGTTATTATGAGGAGTAGTTGTGTAATAAAACTTCCACTTATGACATTATGAATCGATAAATAATTATTACCTCTCGTGCTTGTTTTTCTGTCACTTTCGATAAATAGCCTTTTATTAGGACGTGACATCCCTAGTCCAGTCAGGAGTATTCCCAACGGAGAGGTGGTCCATGCCAAGAAAAGTTTGTACCGAAACATTGTCCGTCTTGCCTCGACTGCTCGAAGGCAGAGGGACGTGATAATGATGTACAAATCACGCGAATAAAATGAATACAAGGGTTATTAAAAATAATAAGGAATTTTTAAGTGGAATAATTGCACTTAATTACCTAATTGATTATTGAGTAATTTAATAATGTCAAATGGCAAATACTAATGTTTAGTGTGTGCAAGTGTAAAGAAATCTTGAGAGCATGGATAATCGTGCATATGATTTTTAATTAATTGAATTTATACAAATATTACAAAATTTTAATATTTAGGTTAATACTCTTTATAACAATGCATGATTAAGCTTAAACAAAGGTTAAATGGCATATATAGCAGGGGCATGTATGCAAATTAGGTTTTCTGGTCGACATCTTGAAATCGCGACGAGGCTCCCCGTCATGTTTCAAGTCGCGACGGGAGGTCCGGCTGCGTTCTGCTGAACCGGTTGGGCGGGTGCGAACCGGGAGAGAACCGCGAGCGTTTATGACGTGACGAACTGGCCGGTCGAGTCCCTTCTGAGATTGTGACAGGTCGGGCCGTCGTAATTTCAGAAGGGCGACCCGACCTAGAAAGGGGAAAAACAACCCTTTTCAGGTCGGTCCTTCCTTCCATGGCAGATATAGGTCACTTCAAAAATCCATATAAAATCGCACGAAGGTCCAAAAATTATGAAACTATTCTTAAATGAAAGTAGACACGTAGATCTATCAACAGGCATTAGTAATTAGACATTAGACAAGTATTGGGCATGCTTCAATTAGGTTACAGATTATGGTAGATGAGAGCCTGAGGACCCAGTAGTTTGTGAGAGGACTGAGGCTAGAGCTCAGGCAGGCACTGAAAGTTGCTCACGTCACCGACTTGGATGTGGCCTATCAGACAATGGCAACTTTAGAGGCTGACACTTTACAGACCCGTGGACAGACTAGAGTTGTTCAGAAGCAGGTGGGTCCATCCCAGCAGAGGCAGCAATAGAGTACTTCCCAGTAGACTCTGAGGACCACGACTTCGTTTGCGTTTTCCTCTGTGGGGACATTGTCAACGTCAGGGTCTAGGAGGAGGTTTCATCGTGACAGGAGGCAGTCAGAGTAGAGGCAACTTTCAATGGAGAGTGTCCAGCAGCCTACTAGGCAGCCACAACAGCAGGGCCAACATTCTTTTGTTGGCAGGTGTTACCAGTGTGACTAGATGGGTCACATGGCTCGAGATTGCCCCCTGTCACCTCGAGACCCGCAGCCCCAAAGTTAGCCTCAGTTACATACGCAACAACTGCAATAGGTTCTTGTGCAGCAGTGTCAGCAGACTTCGAGTTCAGGCAGGCCAAGGATCAAGGCTCATGTCATGCACATAACCTGAGCAGAGGCAAAGGTAGCTCAGCTTGTCGAAGGTACTGTGACTATTTTTGGTTTTACAGCCAGAGTTTTATTTGATTCCAATGCCTCCCACTTTTTTGTTTCTGAGGAGTTCTTAGACTCCCTTGGGGAGCTGGACATGGAAGTGTCCAGTGAGCTTGTTGTAGAGCTGCCGACAAGAGATTTTGCCCTTACCTCGTACTGTGTTGAGGAGGTACCAATGTAGATTCAGGGTCAGAGTTTGCCAGCTCGGTTGTTTTCTATGCAATTACAGGATTTTGATGTAGATTTGGGTATGGACTAGCTCGAGCAGTACAGTGTGGTGGTGGATTGTAGGAAGAAGAGGGTGCACCTTCAGATACCCATAGGAGTTGTCTTCTACTTCGAGGGTATCGTACCTCTTATTTCCTGTTTTCTGATTTCTGCTTTGAGAGCACGAAGGTTGTTGGCTTCTGGGTACCAGAGTTTTCTTGCTACTGCTATACTAGTTGACCAGGCACCTCATGGTGTGGAGGACATTCCAGTGGTTTGCGAGTTCCCAGATGTCTTCCCAGACGAGCTCCCTGGTCTACCACTAGATAGAGAGATTGAGTTCACTATTGAGCTTGTTTCTGGCACTGCACCTTTTGCACAGGCACTGTACCTCATGGCACCAGCAGAGTTGCGAGAGCTGAAGAAGCAGTTAGAGGAGTTGTTGGAGAAAGGCTATATCTACACTAGCTTTTCTCCTTGGGGATCCCGAGTATTATTTGTGAAGAAGAAGGATGGTAGCCTGCGATTGTGTATTGATTATTAGAAGCTGAATCAAGTGACCATCAAGAATAGGTACCCTCTGATCAGCTTCAGTCAGCTCGAGTTTTCTCCGGGATTGACTTGAGATCAGGCTACTATCAATTGTGGATCAGAGATTCAGATATAGAGAGGACAACCTTCAGGACTATATATGAGCACTTTGAGTTTTTGGTGATGCCGTTTGGGCTAAAAAATGCGCCAACGATCTTCATGAATCTGATGCATAGAGTGTTCCACAAGTACTTGGACCAGTTTATCGTCGTGTTTGTTGACGACATCCTGGTGTACTCTGCTTCAGAGGAAGAGCATGCCCAGCACCTAAGGATCATGTTTCAGACTCTACGAGAGCACTAGCTGTATGCCAAGCTCAGCAATTGCGAGTTTTGGATGCAACATGTTCACTTTTTGGGGCA
Organism: Colocasia esculenta; assembly: GCA_014218235.1. Lineage (NCBI taxonomy): Eukaryota > Viridiplantae > Streptophyta > Magnoliopsida > Alismatales > Araceae > Colocasia > Colocasia esculenta. The sequence goes on along the minus strand of JACBKR010002563.1, from coordinate 23,928 downwards.
CGTGACCATAGGGGACGGAGTTTCCGTGGATCCAACGAAGGTTGAGGCAGTTTTGCAGTGGGAGATGCCCCGTACAGTGATAGAGATACTCAGTTTCCTTGGCTTGTCTGGTTACTACCGCAGGTTATTAGAGATTTTTCACAGATTGCCGCACTGTTGAGTCGTTTGACGAGGAAGGGAGTACCTTTTGAGGGGTCGGAGCAGTGTGAGTAGAGCTTTATAGAGCTGAAGCGACTGCTTATGTCGGCACCAGTCCTGGTGTTACCTTCTGGTACGGAAGGTTTTGAGGTCTGCACAGATGCTTCTGGAGTTGGTTTTGAAGCAGTCTTGATGCAGTAAGGCAGAGTGGTGGCTTATGCATCACGTCAGCTAAAGTCCAATGAGGAGAGTTACCCGACCCACGACCTTGATCTTGTAGCCGTGGTTTTTTCTTTGAGGATTTGACGTCACTATTTGTATGGAGTGAGATTTTTGGTTCGCACCAACCATCAGATCCTATGGTACGTCTTTTCACATAGGGATTTGAATATGAGGCAGCGATGTTGGATGGAGTATATGAAAGACTATGACTTTAGTATTGAGTATCAGCCTGGAAAGGCTAATATAGTTACAGATGCATTGAGCAGGAAGGCACAGATCAGCTATCTCACATTGAGAGAGTGGCAGTTGTGGCAGTCTGCAGCAGAGGGGTCCTTCAGAGTCTCTACCAGACGTCAGCAGTGTATATTGGGCAGTCTGTTAGTTGCTCTAGCCATAGTCAGGCAGATTATAGAGGCTCAGTAGGTAGATCCTGAGTTGCATAGAGTGTTACTGCTTCCAGAGGTTGAGTTGCATGATGACGGGACTGTTAGGTTCCAAGACAGGCTGTACGTGCCAGCTGAGGAGTCTGTCAGGAGAGCAGTGTTACAAGAGGCACATGGGTCCTGATACTCGATTCATCTAGGGTCTTCCAAGATGTACCATAGGCTGAGACGACAGATTTGGTGGCCTAGCGGCCTTTTTAGCGAGGTGTTTGGTCTGTCAGCAGGTGAAGGCCAAGCACCAGCACTCTGGAGGGCTTGTTCAGCCGCTAGAGATTCCCATGTGGAAATGGGACCATGTGACGATAGATTTTATGTGTGGACTATCGTGGACTTGAAGAAGTTATGATAGTATTTGGGTGCTTGTGGGCAGACTGACGAAGACTGCCAGATTCTTGCCCAGTAGAGCTGGCTGGGGTGTGAGCAGGTTGGCCAGACTGTACGTGGAGTGGATTATTCCTTTGCATGGGTGCCGATCTCTATTGTGTCGGATAGAGATCCTCGATTCACTTCTGGGTTCTAGCACAGTTTTCAGAGAGCTTTGGGGACAGAGCTAGCGTTTAGCTCTCCCTATCACCCACAGTCAGATGGACAGTCCGAGTGAACTATTCAGACTTTAGAGGACATGCTGCGAGCTTGCTGCCTAGAGTGGCAGGGGTCTTGGGCAGTTCACTTACCACTGGTCGAGTTTGCATATAATAATAACTATCATTCCAGTATTGGCATGGCACTCTACAAGGCTCTGCATGGGTGACCGTGTCATACTCCTCTTGACTGGTTTGAGGATTCTCCTGACTGAAAAAATGTATGCTAGAGTGTTATTTGACCCTGGAGCTACTCACTCTTTTATTTCTCAGATGTTTGTTAATTCTATATCTCAGAAATCAGAACAATTAGTGGAAGGTGTGATACTTGACTATCCTACTGGTCAATAGTCGTTCTTACTTCAGTCATCTTTGAAATAAACCTAAAAATTGGAGAGCATGAACTCACAACATATGTATATGTACTAGATAACATGCAAGATTTTGACATAATTTCGGAATTGATTGGTTGGCAGAAAATCATGCATTATAGATTGCCACAAGAAGATTTTAACATTTAAAAGGCTGGGATTAGAAGATTTCAGCTATAGATGTCTAAAGATTAATGGAAACAAGAGGACTATATCAGCACTTAAAGCCATTAAATGGTTGAGAAACGGTTGTCTAGGCTATCTGGCAAGTGTAATGGCCATATCAAATGAGCATAAACAGATATCAGTCCAAGATATTGATATCGTGAAGAAATTCCAGATGTTTTTCCTAATGATCTATCTAGATTACCTCCAAGTAGAGAAATTGATTTTCCTATTGAACTTTTGCTGGAACTTTACCTATATCTATAGCCCTTTATAGAATGGCACCAACTGAGTTGACAGAATTAAAGAAGTAGTTACAAGACTTATTAGACAAATGTTTTATTAGACCTAGTGTATCACCATGGGGAGCGCCTGGTATTGTTTGTTAGAAAGGAAGATGGATCCCTCAGATTATGCATTGATTATAGGTAGTTGAATCAGGTCACAATCAAGAACAAATACCCACTACCTAGAATTGATGATCTTTGACCAACTTCGGTCTGCCACAATATTCTCTAAAATAGATCTAAGGTCTGGGTATCATCAATTGAGAGTTAAAGAAGATGACATGCCCAAGACAGCATTTAGAATTAGATATGGACACTATGAGTTTTTAGTACTGCTCTTTGAATTGACTAATGCACCTGCGGTATTTATGGACCTGATGAACAGGTTATTCTAGACTTATTTGGACAGCTTTGTGGTGGTATTTATAGATGATGTGATGATATATTCGTCTAGTGAAGAAGAACACAAGGAACATTTGAGAATTATACTAAAAACCTTAAGGAAACATCAATTGTATGCTTAGCTAAGTAAATGTGAGTTTTGGCTCAAGGAAGTGAAATTTTTAGGCCATGTGATTTATGGGAAAGGTGTGGCAGTAGACTCGAGTAAAGTTGAAGCAATTCTGAATTGGGAAAGACCCAAAAATATATAAAAAAATCCGAAGTTTCTTGGGATTAGCTGGCTACTACAAAAGATTTATTGAAGGTTTTTCTTCCATAGCTACGCCTTTGACTCAGTTAACCAGAAAAGAGATACCTTTTGTGTGGAATGAGAAGTGTGAAGCAAGTGTTTAGGAATTAAAAGAAAAGCTTACCACTTCTACAGTTCTTACTTTACCTCAAGGATCAGGAGGATTTATAGTGTATACGAATGCATCTCAAAGAGGAATTGGATGTGCTCTTATGCAGCATGGAAAGTAGTAGCATATGCTTCTAAACAATTAAAGGATCATGAAAGGAATTATCCAGCCCATGACCTAGAATTGGCAGCGATTATACATGCCTTGAAGATCTAGCGCCACTGTTTATATAGGGAACAATTTGAAGTTTTTACTGACCATAAGAGCTTAAAGTACATATTTGCTAAGAAGGAATTGAATTTAAGACAAAGGAGATGGTTATAATTTTTGAAGGATTATGATTTTATAGTGAATTACCATCCGAGTAAGGCTAATGTGGTAGTTGATGCTTTGAGTAGAAAGAAACTAAGAGTACTACAATTACACCAACAATGGAAAGAAATGATAGATCTATTACTCACCAAGGTGTGGTCTGGAAAATATGATACTGGCACAATTGACAGTAAGGTCAGTACTTGTAGATAGAATTGGTGAGGCGCAGAACCAAGATAAAAAACTGAAAGAGATGGTAAACAAACCAGGATACATCAGAGTTAATCAAGGAATAATCAAGTTTCAAAACAGAATATACATATCGAAAGTGATGAAATAAAAAGGAATTATTGAAAGAATGACACAAATCTCAGTATTCAATCCACCCTGGTAGCTCTAAAATGTATCAAAATCTGAAAAAGCAATTTTGGTGGCATGGAATGAAAAGGGACATAGCAGATTTTGTGAGTAAGTGTTTAACATGCCAACAAATTAAAGCTGAACACCAGAAGCCAACCAGACATATGCAACTAATTGAAATTCTAGTGTGGAAGTGGGAGCAGATAACTATGGATTTTGTAATGAGTTTTCCAAAGACAAGGAAGAAGCATGATGCTATTTGGGTAATTGTGGATAGATTAACTAAATCGGCTCATTTTCTGGCAATTACAAGGACTCAATCATTGGAAGACTTGGCTCAATTGTATATAAAAAAAATAGTGAGACTTCATGGAATTCCCTTGTCAATCATTTCAGATAGAGATACAAGGTTCACTACTAGCTTTTGGAAAAGTCTGCAAGCAGCCATGGGTACACAATTAAGATTTAGTTCAGCATATCATCCTCAAACTAATGGCCAATCAGAAAGAACTATCAGAACACTAGAAGACATGCTGAGAGCCTCTAGTTTAGATTGGCATGGTAGCTGGGATGATTACCTACCCCTAATTGAGTTTGCATATAACAATAGCTACCATGCAAGTATTAGAGTGGCACCTTATGAAGCATTATATGGAAGACCCTGTAGATTACCCCTCTGCTGGGCAAAAGTGGGAGAGAAGAATCTCATTGAGCCAGAATTAATTCAAAATTGCTCAGAGAAAATTGAACGAATTAGGAAGAGATTGCTAGTAGCTCAAGACAGATAGAAAAATTATGCTGATAAGAGGAGGAGGCCACCGGAGTTTAATGTGGGCGATCAAGTATTTCTAAAAGTCTCTCCAACCAAAGGTATCATGAAATTTAGTAAGAAAGGAAAGCTCAGTCCAAAATATGTAGGACCTTTTGAAATATTGCAAAGAATAGGGGAAGTAGCATATCAGTTAGCTCTACCACTCTCTTGGTCACACATTCATAATGTGTTTTACTATCCATGCTGAGAAAATACATAATGGATCCTTCGCACGTAATTAGTCATGAAGATGTGGAGGTACAGTCAGATTTACCATAGAAGAGACCAGTGAAAATTTTGGACAGGAAGGAACGAGTTATAAAACCAAAGCAGTTTCTATGGTGAAGATATTATGGAGAAACACACTCATAGAAGAAGAAACGTGGGAATTAGAGCAAAAATAAAAGAGAAGTATCCACAACTATTTGGTAAGTAAATTTTGTTAATTTCGAGGATGAAATTTATTTTAACGGGGGAGAATGTAATATCCTCAAATTCTAGACATCATGATTTACTTAGTAATTTCTGTTTATACATAATAATTAGTCTTAAATCTGGATATTTAGACCCAAGGGTGTATGTAGGACACACTGTCATACACCGGTACCACTTTCGGTCGTACGTACCCCGACAGGGCGATATCGAATTTTAATAATAGACTTAAATTTTGAGACCACCATAATTCTCAAAAAAATATGCTAATTCTAAAAATATAGATATCTAGAATTAGTGGTGCCCGGATATCGAGATTTAGTCAATTTATTAATTTTGGGGCAATTTTCACCTAACAAAATTAAAAATTGAAAAATTAAAATAAAATCATCATAATTTGTAGCACCTTCCAATTAGTTTATGTTTCAAATTTCATCTTAAATGGACATCATATGGATACTAAATTAAAGGTCCAAATGAAATGGAGGAATTAAATTGCATTTACGTGAAGGATTTATGTAATATTATTTTTACTCACGAGAGATGCTTAGCCTTGAAGAAAAGTTGTGGCACGTGTTGGGGTGTGGGTGAAAACCCTCCCAACGTGGCTAAAGCTAACCTCAGGTTAGAAAGATGATAAGGATTAGCCCTCTACGTGTTGGCTTGCATCGAAACACATGCAACCATGGGCTTTTAATAAGCTCCTAACGTCGCTGATGGAGGAGGTTGAAGAATGATGAGGATTTCCCTCATCCTCATCCATTTTGTGGCTAGGAAAGCCTATATAAACCCCATTTATTCACTCCTACATACCCTTTGGACACCGACATATCTCTTTTGCTGCTGCTCCTTCTACTGCTGTAGGAGAGACAATGCCCAGGAGGAAAAAGAAGAAGGAAAGATGATTTCTTGTCATTGTCAGGTAGGATTGCCATTTCTCTCTTTTCCTCCTTCAGTTAGAGTCCTTGAGATTAAGCCTCCACCATTGTTATTACCTTTCCTCTCTCTTTTTATTTCCCCCACATGTTATCCGTACTATGAAGGTCTCCTCACTCATCCTTTCTAGTTGTTTCATTATGTTGATCATGGAATATTATGTATAGGAATGTGGTCAAGATTCAAAATCATTGGTTGAGCTTCAATATAGAGTAGGATCACTTTAAAAGTGTCATTCCAGCCGATTTTAAACCCTCCCAAGAAGAAGACCAGTGTCTGTCGACAAACAGATCGCATCTGTTGACAGATACCCATGGTTTCTAGAACTCAGAAACCAGAATTGTTGACAACCAACCAGTAGCTGTCGAGAACCACCAGTCGTCTGTCAACAACAATCTGTAGCTGTCAAAAACTAAAGCCCAGATTCATGAATGTAGTTCTTGATGGACCAGTAGCTGTCGATAACCAACCAGTAGTTGTCGACAAACACCAATATTTGTTGACAAACAGAACCATTTCTTCATCAATTCAAGTTGATACACTTCTGCATTGTCCAAGCAAGTTGTCTTTCCTATTTTCTTAGATTCTAAACTATTATACCACCAAGATGACTTATTTACCCTTCAACCAACCCATCTTTGAATCTCTACCTCTATTGTGTTCATGAAATATGACTTATGATCTTAAGACAATGCTCTCTTCAAAGAGGGAATTAGGATCACTTGTGATAACACCAGTCACTTGTGGTCAGCTGTGGGCGACAGTTTATAAGTAAATCCAAGTCAGTGGTCTGATGATGGTGGGTAATAAACCCCGTTCTTGCGCAATGAACAAGATCCGAGGTGCTAGAATCGCCTAGGCACCAAATATGTATTTACGTTATTTATTAACCTCTTGGGAGCAGTATGATGCCTGTCGAATTCAATTTCTAAATTAAGTTATGATCTGAATCTTAAAAGATATATGTGACTTTTGTTCTAAAATTCTTTTGGGCCCGTTATGAAATCAAATTGGGCTATTTGTTATGCTAAGTTTGAAAGTTCATGAGCAAGTATGTCATTGATCCATATGCACACTTTTTGAATATTCATTTAGCTCTGCGCAATTTGAATTCTTATTCTTAATAGCTCAAGTTTTATCAGATCAAGTTATGAAATTTGGCTTATGATTTTTGTTCTAACACCGGATCTAAATCCGTACTTTGTATTACTTTTATACATTCAACTCTTGAATTATGGACATTCGACAATAAAGATATCATGTCCTACAAAAGCTATTATTTAGGATTTAATTGAAAGACTTATGCGTACTTCCAACTACTGAGCCTCCCGACTCATGCCTTTGTTTCTCCAAACCCTTTCAGATTGAAGGTGGATAAAATTTCAGCTACAAAGTACTTTCAATTCTGCTACAAATCAAGAAGAAGAGCATAATCTTAGCGACTCTATAGGAATTTTTGTTGTAGTTTTAAAAGTCTAGAGAGAGAGTGTTTGACTTTATGTAAATTATGGATGTTAGTACAAAGGAACCTTGTTGATGTATAATACTTTTAATGTTGACTTTGTGGAATGGTTTTCTAGTCTTGCGCATGACACAGATTTGTCTACCTATAATGAATTTTGTCTGCGTAACCCCTCTTCCGAACATAAGTTATGTGTTATGTGTGTGTGGTTGGAAGAGGGTGTTTCATAGTTCAAGCTATGATGTGGCATTTTTTTGTAGGAATAAGGGGTAAATAGGGAGGATAGGGAGGTTGTGGAGAGGGTGCCACATGAGCCTAGGGCAGCCGGGACTAGCCTTTGAAAGTTTTTGATGGAGAGGTTGGCGATGGTGGGGAGAGTTTCTATAGCAACCAGTTATTTAAAATTAAATAATCAATTAAAACTGTAAAGAAAAGTGAATCAATTAAAACTATAAAAAGGGATAAATTAAACCCATTAAGTAAATTAAGTATATGATTTGTATAATTGGTCCATACATTAGTTATTGGTGTACACACGCCATCTTCACAACATGTCGAGTAAATTTCATGTTATACCGCAATGCCTCAAAGTGGCTCTCTTCAATTAACCTCTTAGGTAATTTTCCTATTTTTTCTAGGGTTTTTCAGAATTTTTCTAAGGGGTCTGAAGGGGTCTGTTGTGCTCAAGTAATTCGCGTCTGACACAGTGGACGCCTTTTAGGATGTTTGATACGCGGCGGGTAAAATCGACGCGTATCACACGTCCTTTTCCGGCGTTTACCATGTTTTGAATCACGTCAACGAATGTCGCCGCGATTAAGAGTTTCCATTTTCGAATTATGACAATTTTCAAAATTGTTTTTGGAAAGATTTTTTTGCTAAATAGAATCACGTCCACATGGTCCGTCGCATTTCTTACCTTCCATCATGTGAAGATCGACTCTCTTCAGAAGATTGTTTCTGTTCAAATACGCGTCGGCTTTTGCTGTTGCAATTCAATATTTCCATTTATGATATTTGGAAAGAATCATTTGAAATCGGAAGTGTTTGAAACGCGGCAGTCTATGCCGACGCGATTAGTAAACCTGCTATAATCGATATTTGGAAAGGCTTAATCGAAGCAAGTGGATCTTGGTAAACGCGGCGGTCTGTGCAGATGCGATTCACTAATTGAGGATCGACTGTGTTCGACGCGATTTATGAATTTTTCACCTATAAAAAGACCCTGAGGCTATTGTTTTGAGGATAACCCAAGCACTACAGTGAAGCCCTACTGCACTAGAAACTTGACTTCCGCTAAGTGTTGGATCGAAATGGCACTAATGATGTCCTAGAGGGGGGTGAATAGGACTTCTTGTGCTTTTAAAATTTTATCTGAAATTAAACAGCACTAAATAAATCTGTTAGTATTTAGTGTAGTGTGTGATTCAAGTGTAAATTGGCGGAAACAATTACACAAATGCACAAGGAGATTTATCGTGGTTCGGCCCTTCCCACATAGAAGTCCTACATCCAGTCCTCAACCCAACCACTTGAGATTTCACTAACAGCCAATAAACCTTGGCCTTTTCTCACCCTTGAGAGGAATTACAAGCCCACTTGCTCCCAAGGTCTTCCCTTACCAGGGGTACAAAACTACTTTCAAAAGGTCTTCCCTACACAAGAGGGAACAACAGGAACAATCCTCCTGTAGGAATTACACAAAAAGGGAATGTAAAGATTCTTGTGTGTTTTGCCTTAAGAATGAGCAAACATACCTAATTCAGAAAGGATAAAAGATAAGAGTTGCAACTCAAATCCTTTCTGAACAAGCAGGGTGAAAAAGAAAAAAATCTGAGTACAATTGCCACCCCATAAAAAGACTTTTGTGAGAATGGGAGAGCTTGAAGAGTCTTTCTGAAAGTGGAGCTCTCAATCTTGTAGCTTGGAAGAAGGCTTATGGAGATCTCTTGCTACTAGCTGGTCTCTGAAAAAATTCTGAGTGTTGAGCTCACTTGTTGTTGTAGGAGTTGTGTCCTCCTTCAAACTTCAGCTTCTTTTATATTCTTTAGAAGTGTGTAGCCGTTTGAAAATGGCCGTTAAATATGGCCGTTTGAGGAGAGTCCTTGGATCCTTTGGATGCTTGCTGAGTTTTTTATCCATAGGTCCTTATGTCTTTGCTTCTTTCCAATTTTCTTGGATGAGACTGCAGCTTCACAGCTAAGAGGTCAACTTCCATTAAATAGACTGTGAAATCTCCATGTTGAAAATGTGGTCAATAAATATCCTGCAGCAAAGACAAGAAAGAGATAGGGTACCTCCATACTTTCTGAGGTAGGTAAGCCATAGAAAAATAAAAAGTATGGAAACCTCGGACAGATATCTTTTCAGACTAATAAAAGATGGACAGACAGTTTGAAAACAAAGGTAATGGACAAGTTCTGACAGTGGTAGGTGAGCCCTCTGTCAGATGCCATGCGCCTGAAAACAATAAATGTAACATATCTTCTGTATTGAAGAAAATCCTAATACTGTCATGAAGCAAGAGACCAATTTGAATAAATATTTCAGATATAATCATAAACAATTTTGGATGAATGTTTTAAGTATAATATGTCTCATTTTGTCAGAATATATTAACTAATTTATTAGACAGAGAAAATATTTAGTCAATGTTGTTTTTAATGGAAATCATATCAAGGAAGATAAAATGATATGCAATCAAAATTTCATAAGATGATAAGATAGTATCTTCACAGAAAAACTACAAGTACAGGACTTGTCAGTGAAGTCGAATTCAGAAGAGAGTGCGATTCGACTCTAGGAGTCGAAGACAGAAACATGAGAAATAGGCTAATTCGACTTCATCAGAAGTTACTTTAAGATAAGATCATTCGACTTTGCAAGTCGGATAGAAGAGTATTTGTAAGTCATAATTTAACTTCCATGGAGTTAGACAAAATCAGACAAGGATTCGACTTTAGAAGTGGGATATAGAAGAATTCGACTTCTGAGAGTTGAAGTCCAGAATGAAGTATCCGACTGTAGGAAGTCGGATTCAGAGAAGTTAGATTCTGAAGTATTCGACTGTATGAAGTCGGAGTTGATACTCGGCTAGACTGGACTTAGAAAATTTTAGAGATGATCTAGTGTAGACTTTTCGATTCTAAAGAGTTGGAGTCAACAGTCGGATTGTGATGTCTGTGGACTTAGACAATTTTTGAGATAGAGTTTGTCCAAACTATTTGTCTGTGATATGTATATTTAATTTGTAGAAAGACTTTTAAAGGATTTGTCATAGCAAAAACACATGGTTATAATAATTTAAAATCTTAATTATTTTCTTAGGGGTAGTTGCTCAACAATTCCCCATTTTTGTTAATGACAAAAACTTAAATAGACAGTGAAAAACAAATTGTAGATTCAAGCATATGAACTCCTAGAGACTTTTAGTGATTTCTTTCTTACTTCTTTCTTCCCTTTATGACATAACATGAAAGGTAAGATAGCAAAAGAGAAAGAAAGAGATATAAGAACAACACACACCCAAAAAGGGAAATCAACATAGATTGTATTCAGAAATTTAAATATGCAGATACAGAGTAGTGTTTAAGATCTGTATATAGAACTTGGTAAATACAATGAACGGGGGATCTGAGCAAGGTAAGGCTGGAGAAGGTCCCACAACTTCTTCTCATTTTCAGAGAAGTTCTCAAAAGACTGATATCAATTTTATAGTTGGGACCTATAGAAGGGAGTTTCCTATGAGATTTAATGTGGCGCTTGTGGTACCAAACAGCTTGGTGAAATAGTGATTCTGATCAAAAGATTCTTGAGAGGAACAATTTCCTAGAGGCTGCTAGATGGAGAAAGTCATGCACTGTAATGTTCCAGTGCAAGCCTTGAGAGATAGCTGCTTCCTTAGCTGAATAGTAAACCAAGTACCTCTGCTTCCACTTATGAGCAATTGTTTTCCAAAGGTCTTGATATCCTTTGCTTAGATACTCAAAGATAGAAATCTTCAACTTCTTACAATCTGCATGATCCTTAGGGTAAGCTGCTGCCCATTGATCTTCTGTGAACCTCTCAGACTCAGCAAGACAAAGATGGAAATCAATCAATTGCTGGGAATTCTTTGGAGCTTGCATAAGCACAAATCTATGGAGAGACAGTCTTAATTGGTATTTAATTCTAAATCTGGTGGCTATCTGGATGTGCCTGTTGAAGACTACTTGAGCTTAGTCTTTCTTGGCAGAAATGGCACCAACCAAGGATGGATACAAACCAGGTGGAAGTCCAACTGTCATGGAGGGAGTAATTTGTCTCTGACCTCTAATAAGCATTTCCCATCGGCCTTTAGTGACATCAGGCAGCCCTAATTTGAATCTGGAAAAATTGAATTCTTTCATCCTGGTGAACTTGGCCTGAGAGTCTCTAATGTGTGGGCCAAACAAGTCAAATAACCTAAGATTTAGGTGGAGATAAACATCCATAAATTGGTTCTTGGATTGGGTTTGCTGGTACCTGGTGGCTTCTCCAAGATAGAGTTCAAGAAATTCTTTGGATTTAAGAGTATGACATTTCTGAGAAATGAGCTGGAGATCAGACAGAACTACTTGAGTGGAATGTATGAGAGTAGGAAGCCAGTCTTCAAAGGTGAAACCTGGCATCTCATGAACTTCAAGGAATGCCTTAATGGATAAAGTTCTCTGAATAGGTTCATATATGTTTCAGAGTGATAGATGAAGGCATACCATAAGGAAGTAGAAGTAGCTTGGCAGGATTGTCTTTCACATCTGCCCACCACTAGATGAAAGTTGTATGCTAGGAAGTATTTCAGAGATAGTGAGGGTAGACCTTCCTACTACTGGTGTGGAGGCAGTGGGAAGAGAAGAAAAGAAGGTGGAGGTCTTGTGTGGGAGGAGGAACGTTTTCTTGGGATTGTTTGAATTTGTATTTCAAGGATAGATTTTGAAATCACATTGTCAAAAGCAAGTGGCTGATCCTCTAGGATAGATGATGAGGGAGGAGGATCAATGAAGTGGAGACTAGAGTTGTTCCGGAATGGAAGGAGTGGGAGCAGTGGGTGCAATAGGAAGAGATGAGGATGTATGTAACGACCCAGAATCCGTATTACCAGTAAGAACCAGTAACCCGAATTCTGACCCGCTAACCCGAGACAAGCTCGGAAGGGTAGGAAGTGAAAGTCTGAGGAGACTATATGTGAAGATACACACCATGTAAAGCTGTAAAATTCTACTATATGAACATATCATATACAACCTCAGAGTCTGAGCAAAGTACAGAGTACAGAAGTACAACAAAAGGTACTACTCACTGCAGCTAAGGAGCACCAACACCGGAGTGGCTAGACTCGCCTGGAACGGGAGTCGACGAAGACCCACCTGAAAGGGAAGGGAGTGAGTCTCAAGAAAAGAGACCCAGTAGGGAAAAGTAACCCACCGGTAACAGTTCTAAGTGCGGAAAGTAAAAACTGAAAGCAAGTACACGACGCACCACAACGCAAACTGTAAACCACGCGGCTCAGTAACACACACTCACACACACAGCAAGTAGGACTCAGCTAGGGTCTGTGGCTCGGCGTCCCATCACCACAGAGGCTCTCAACCCCAGCCACGTGTGCACACTACACGCTCTCTCTCCTCTGCGTCTGGTCCACGACTGGTTTTTCCCCTATGCTTGACCCTAGCGGTAGAGAAGGGGCTCCACGGAGACCGGCTCAAAACCACCAAAAGGAGTACGCATAGGACAGAGTCGCACTCGGTGTCCTGGCTCACTAGCGGAGGACAATCACACGCTAGTCGTCTAGATGGAGTCGCACCCACGCCTAGGTAACAAAATAGAAACGGGTACACGGTAACGCAACGCGCGTACAACAGACGGAACACACTCACGTCTGAAACCCGGTACAGTAAGACACCTCGTGCCACAAACAACTACTCTTTGCACAGCGGAGTCACACTCTAAGCCTAGCCCACTTGTGCTTTAGGGCGGACATCACATGTCAATCGCCTCTAACACACAACTTAAGTCTGCTGGGATACATGAGATTAACGGCCTGATCGATTGCCCCCAATATGAGGTAAACGGCACTCCCCATGTCGTTTATCCTAATTAAACGGCAATCGACATTGTCGTTTAAATCACCCCTGAAGATCTCAACGTCAACAGATGTGGACGTTGATATCTTCAGTCCCCTAAACCCAGAACTGAACCGAATCAGTTCAAATGGGCAGAAAAACTAAATAACATTCTGACTGATGGAGGGAAACACATCCTCTCATCATCCGCACTACCAAAACATCTAAACTAAACAGTCTAACCCTTAGATTGTCTAATTTACCCAAATCCCGACATGATACAACCCAAACCCTAAACCATAATTGCATTCCAATCACTTAATTGGGCATGCTAGTTTGCTGGGGAGGTTATAGGGGTTAAGTCCCTACCTCAGAACGCCTTAAGAATCCCCAAACAGCCACTAATCGCGCCAGATTCCCCCGAAGACTCCGCGCGAATCGCACCAGAACCACGCGTTTCCCGCCCGATCTAGCAACGCCACACGATCCAGGGCCTTCCCACGAGCTCAAATCACCCAACAGAAGCTGCGGAAATCAAGAAAAGCAAAGGTGGAAGAAAGGAGAGGAAAGGAGAAGAAGGACTCTGCTCTCGGGCTGCCCTATTCAACAGGACTGGTTAGTCGACGTCCCCATCTCTGGTCGCCACTGAACCACCAACAGACTAACGTCCATATCACATGTCGGTGAGTTCAATCTCAAACGTCCACATCGCTGGACGCTGACTCTGACTCAACGGCAAGCCCTGGCCGTCAATCCCAAGTCAACGACAGGGTCTTGTCGTCGACCACACGGAACCACTACAGACCCAATAAGGATCCGCTAAAGACCGTGACCTTACAATGTAGGGGGTTTGTTCAGATTCAGGAGGAGCAGGATAAGTAGTAGGGGTTTGAATAGAGGGAGTTGGTTTAGGAGGAGGGAAGAAGATACATGTTTACCATTTTTATGGAGTCTTCTCTTCACCTTCCTCTTAAAGGTCTTGATCTTGGACCTAGCAACAACATCAACTCCTGAGACTCTAGAGGTCTTTTAGGCCTAGACTTCTGAGGGGATTTCAGCTTCTGCTCATCTTCCTCTACTGTTGCTGCTGGAGCTCCTCTAGCACTGATAGCTACTTCTGATCCTTCTGCTGAACTTCCACAATAGCCATTGGGGCCAAAGTTCCTCTGGCTCTTGCTCTTGCTGCTGCTGCTCAGACTGCTTCTCAGGTTGCTGCTCAGGCTGATGCACCTTCTCTTGCTCTGGCTGCTACTCAGCATGATCAGATAATTGTTGTGCTGGGGCTTGTTGGTGCGGTTGCACTGGTGGCTGCTCTTTTTGATGAGTGGATGGAGGAGCAGAAGGCTGATTAGTGCCCTATTGGCACACAAACTGAAGTAAGAGGTCTTTCATTTGTTTGACCTCATAAGCCAAACCATCAACTTTGCATCTATAAATTCCACTTGCAACTGAAGGACTGACAAGCTCTCTTGTTGCTTTGTCAGTAAATCTAAAATGGTCGATAAATGTTTGCTACTCTCCCCCTAAGACCTTAGCCTGGTCTCAAACTGAGAAGGGAGGAATGGTGCTGCCTCTCTTCAAATTCTTGTACTGATGGAGTAGATCTGGGAATATCATCTTGATCTTGTGCTGCTCCTTTCCTCTTAATCTCTAAGCACCTGATTGATAGTTTCTTCTTGATGCCTGTTGATCTGGAGGGGAGATAGGAACTTGACTTTGCTAAAAAAGCTCTTCAAACTGATGAGCTTCTTGTTGCTTTTCTTCTTGAACATTGACTTCCATTCTCTCTTCTTGTCTAGCCTCTTCTTCTTTCTGATCAGCTGGAATGGATGAGGAAACTTGCGCCTCATCAGGATAAACTTCATGTGCGCCCTGGGGCACAGAGACCTTCAGCCATAAATTCTGACTTTTGTCTACCAAGACATAATGGCTTCTTCTCAAGGTAGATAAGCCAAATTTTTCTTTAACTCTAGTAGAAGTTACACCACTCAATTCATAGAAAAATTCTTGAAAATCAAAGTAAGCAGAGGTCCATAAGGAGGGACTCCTGTAAATTTTTCGAGGCTATCATTTTCCTCTAAATAACTGCTGGCAAATTTACCCTATGCCTTTGAATGGCCCAAAAAAGCAAACTACCATCCCTGGCAGTTATGGAAGAATGGGTTCCATCCCTTGGAGTCACATATTTGAGATGACTGAATGGATGATCCTTTTCTCTACAGACAGCTCATTTACTAACAGACCCTTTCTGCTAACTGTTGCCAGGCTACCAATAATGCCCAATTTCTACTTGTCCATAGGGACTAACTCACTAAGATTGTGCCTAGAGTTGGGACAATCTAACAGTTCTACTAACAAGTCTTTAGAACTGTAACTTTGGTCCCTTTCACATACCCAGTGATTGACCTTTCGGAGGAGACTTGAGGGTAACATAGAAAGCCTTAAGTGCATTATCATCTGTGGGCTCAAAATCTGACAATCTAGTCCAAACCCATTGCTACTTTCTACCCATAATAGGCTACCATGCAAATGAGAAAGTCTACAACTTTTCCTAGACAGATTGAAAACTTAGCAGAGGAAATGCGTTGGAGTTGATCAGGGGTCAACAGAGTTTCTTCTGGAGCCCTAGATGATGCCATCTAGACAGAAGAAAGGGAGAAGACTCAGGAAATTGTCAAAGGAGTGAGAGAAATGTAGTTTAGAGTTCAAGGATCCTACCTTTCTTCATAGAAAATGAGGGTCTTCGAGTTGCTCTGAAGATGGTTGTCCGGAGAAGATGACAGTGTAGGCGCGAACAGGAGGAAGACGACAAGAGAGTTGAAGAGAAATTTGAAAGGGTGTCTTCAGACAGGAGAAGGTTGTCCTAATAAAGAGGTTGAAAAGAACTGACCAGAGATTTCAGGGTGAACAACGCGATTGATTGATTGAACTGTTGCGTAATAAATGTGTCTTAATTTCATTTATATTTTAAATTAATACGCACCTTTTCAGACTTCGACTCTAGGAAGTCGGATTGTGTCTCCGGCTGCAGAGTCGAATACATTATTTCACATGAGTCGGATTATGTCCCGGCTGCAAGAGTCCAGTTCTAGGACTTAGAAAAAATCACAGTGAAGATTTAACATACAATTTATACATGAAATATTTCACAGTAATTTCTTAATACATGATTCAAGTATGAATATATCTTAGAATTTAATCAGGATTACACATATCTATTTCTCTTCTAATAGATGTAAATCTATCTTCAGGAAGAGTTTAGTAAAGATATCAGCAAGTTGATTTTCTGTAGAAACAAAATCAAGTAAAATATCACCATTACTTACATGGTCCCTGATGAAGTGATGTCTAACCTCAATGTGCTTTGTTCTTGAGTGCTGATAGGATTTTTAGTCAATTATTTACGCTTGTATTGTCACACAGCATTGAATTTCTTGAAGTATGTGACCATAGTCTTCCAATTGGTGTTTGATCCACAGCAGTTGAGTACACAACTTCCAGCTGCAATGTATTCAGCTTCTGTTGTGGATAATGCCACTGATTTTGCTTTCTGGAAGACCAAGAGATCAAGTACCCTGCAAGTATTTGACATGTACCACTGGTGCTTTTTCTATCTATTTGCATCCAGCATAGTCAGCATCACTATATCCAATTAATTTGAAATCTGAACATCTGGGATACCATAATCCTAATTTACTTGTATTTATAAGATATCTAAAATTCTTTTAACACATGAACATGAGATTCTTTAGGATCAGCTTGAAATCTTGCACACAAACATACACTAAACATTATATCTGGTCTACTAGCAGTAAGATAGAGTAGTGATCCTATCATGCCTCTATAGACCTTTTGATCTACCTTTTGCCAAGTGGATCACTATCTCTTAATTCCTAACTCATGGGTGTTCCTAACTTACACTTGTCAAAACCATATTTAGAAAGTAAATCTGAAATGTATTTGTTTTGACAAATGTGAGTACCTTCCTTGGTCTGCTTAATTTGCAACCCAAGAAATAATTAAGCTCACCCATCATGCTCATTTCAAACTCACTTTGCATAAAGTTTTTAAAGAATTTACAAAGTGATTCATTAGTAGATCCAAAATAATGTCATCAACATATATTTGCACTATTAAGATTCCTTCTGAAAATTTCTTAATAATATGTGCTATCAACTTTACCTCTTATAAAATCGTGTGATATAAGATAAGCACTTAATCTTTCATACCAAGCTCTTGGAGCTTCTTTCAGACCATATAGTGCTTTCTTTAAACGGGAAACATGATTTGGATATTTAGTATCTTCAAAACCTGTGGTTGCTCAACATAACTTCTTCTTCTTTTATGAAGCCATTCAGAAAAGTACTTTTAACATCCATTTGAAATAAATTGATATTTAGGGAGCATGCATATGCTAACAATTCTGATTGCCTCTAATCTAGCTACTGAGGCATAAGTTTCATCGAAATCAATACCTTCCTTTTGGGAATCCCTTGACCTACAAGTCTGGCCTTGTTCCTGGTGATTACTCCTGATTCATCCATTTTGTTTCTGAAGACCCATCTGGTCCCAATAACTGGATGGTCAGAAGGTCTAGGGACAAGAGTCCAAACCTGGCTGCGTTGGAACTGATTAAGTTCCCCTTGCATAGCAAGGATCCAAGATTCATCAGCTAGTGCATCATTGATTGTCCTAGGCTCAATTTGAGAAACTAAGGCAGAAAAATCACAAGGAATGTTCATACCTCTTGTTCTTACCCTATCTTGAGGATCACCTATTAATTTCTCTTGGATGATCTCTGTGATACTACTCATCTCTAGGCAATCCTTCTTGTTGTTCTTCTTGCTGTTGAAATTTCTCTAGTGGAGGATCTTCCTTTTTCTTCTTCTTTTTCTTCATCTTCAAGAGATGTTTTCTCTAGATCCCTACATAATCTTCAACACAATCATCTTCTTCTATCTTTTGATAGAAGGTTAGTTTCATCAAATAATATATGCACAGTTTGTTCCGTGGTTAAAGTTCTTCTATTAAAAACTTTATATCCCCTAGGTTTTGAAATATATCCTAATAAGATCCTTCATCACTTTTAGCATCTAATTTTCCTAAATTATCTTTACCATTATTTAAAATAAAACACTTACAACCAAAGGCCGAAGATGACTGATGTTGGGCTTCTTTTCTTTGTAAAGTTCATATGGGTCTTCTTTAGAGTTGGTCTGATCATGCACCTGTTTGATGTAGCAAGCTGTGTTGACTGCTTTTGCCCAAAAATATCTTGGTAAATTGTATTCTGTGAGCATAGTTCTGCCATGTCTAGCAGTGTTCTATTCTTTCTTTCTGCTACTCCATTCTGTTGGGGTGTTCTTGATGCTGAAAAGTTATGTTCAATTCCATTCTCTTCACAGAACTTTATGAACTCTTCATTCTTGAATTCTCCACCATGATCAGATCTGATGCTGGCAATCTGAAATTTCTGATTCTTTTGAACTACTTTGCTGAACTTCAGAAAAGCTGAAAAGATTTCTGATTTGGCTTCCAAGAATGATACCCAAGTTTATCTTGAGTAGTCATCTACTATTACATAGCCATATACCTTTCCTCCAAGACTAACTGTTCTTAAAGGTCCAAACAAATCCATATGAATGAGCTCTAGTGGCTTGGAAGCTGTGACCACAATTTTGGACTAAAAGATGTCTTGGTCTGCTTTCTTTTGCACAGGCTGAACATATTCCAGATTTCTCATCTTCATCTTTGGAAGACCTTCAACTAGGTCATGCTTAATCAATTTCTTGATCACTGAAGTGCTTGCATGCCCCAATCTTCTATGCCACAAATCAGGTTCTTCACTTTTGGTAGTTGCAAGACATAGATTATTTCTTTTAATTCTGCTAATTGTAATGTGTACAGATTCTTCACTCTTTGAGCTTCAAACATAGTCTTTCCATCCTTTTGAACAATACACTTATCATTCTGAAATCTTACTAGTTGACCCTTATCACATAATTGACTAATACTTATGAGGTTGTGCTTCAATCCTTCTACATACATGACATCTTCTATCAAATTCTTTTCTTTAGTTCCTACTGTTCCACATCCTAAGACTTTTCCTTTACCATTATCTCCATAAGTGACTTGACCACTTTCATCTCTAAAGCTTGTAAACAACTTCCTATCACCTGTCATATGCCTTGAGCACCCACTATCCAAATACCATTTGGATGCTCTCACCGACCCTGCAAATAAAATTAAGTTATAACTTTTGGTACCCAAATTTTCTTGGGTCCTTGATGGTTAGTCTTAGGGATCCAGCGCAAATGTCTGGTTGTGCATGTGCTAACAGTGTGTCCTAACTGATTACAGTGACTGCAACATAAATCAAAGCATTCTTATATGTGCAGTGTTATTAAATTTTGTTTTTTGTTTATAAGCATGCTGATTAACCTTTTAGGATTTTTAATTCCTTTTTCTTTTACAAATTGAGGTGTTGGATATTTTTCAAGATACACAACATTTCTTCATTATGAGGAGGTGTACTCCTACTCCATATTTTTCTTCCCTGTTCTAGAGCCTTTTAATTTGACAACAGGATTTTTGCAGTTAGAGATTTTCTCTATAGTAGATCTTAGGTAATTGTTTTCTTCTTGTAATTTTTCTTCATCCTTAAGTTCTTTTAGGTTTGACTCTAGTTCCATGATTTTACTGTTTTTATTTTTTAAGTCTTCACATAATAATTCATTTGCTCTTTTGGTTTCACTTAAACTTTGTCCTAACCTTTCTGCTTCATTTTTCAGAAATGTGTTAGCCTTTTCTTGGTTTAGCAAATTTAATTTAACTATTTCATTTGCTTAACTACTGTTTTATATTTTTCATATAGCTCATTGAAGCATCTTCAAGACTGTGAAATTTGATTCAGAACAAGAATAAAGAGGTTTCGGAATTTACCTGATCCAGTCCTGCCATGAGGGCTAGATTTGCCTTTTCTTCCTCTTCAGATTCTGAGCCTGAGGAGTCTGAACTGGTGGCTTCTTCATTATCCCATTTGCTGCCATTGCCTTTTTCTTCTATTTTCTGAACTTCTTTTCTTTTTGTCTTCTCTTGTCAGATCTTTCTGCTTGATCCTTCTTCTTCAACTTAGGACATTCAGATTTGTAATGTCCAGGTTGGTTGCATTCATAGCAGGTTGGCTCCTTCTTCTTATCTTTCTTGAAAAATCTCTTGGAGCCGTACTTCTTCTTCTTGGCAAGAATTCTTTGCAATTTCCTTGATAGCATTGCCTCATCATCACTATCATCTGATTTTTCTTTGGAGTCTTCAGATGAAGAAATCTGCAACCTTCAAAGCATTGGCATTTTCTTTTTCAAAGATTTTCAGAAAATCTTTCCATATTAATTTCATAGCCATGAGGGATCCAATTATTTTCAATGGAAAGTTGAGTTAAATCATGTGCTTGCTCAATGGCGTTACCTTAGGGTCCAAACATTAGTTAAAGATCTTAGATTTTCCTTACTGTTTCTTCATTAGAAGAACTTTTCCTAGAGAACTTAGACTTACTATATGTTTGAAAAGTGATTATACATTTGAGTAATGTTTTCATTAGGAAGCATTTTAAACTGTTCATATTGAGATACAAGAATGTTATTCTAGTTTGTTTAACTCTATCGTTTCCTTCATATGTAACTTGTAGTTTACCCACATTTCTTTTGCAGTTCTACAAGCAGATAATCTATTGAATTCCTTTTTAGAAGGGCACAACAAAGATAATTTTTAGCCTTATAATTTAATGACATGTTTCTTTTACTAGCTATTGAAAGACCATATATGGATTCACCCATGATTTGGAAATCACCTTGTTCTATTACCTGCCACAGATCAAAATCTGTGCCTCTGATGAAGCACTCCATCTGCATCTTCCAATACTGATAATCTTCACCATCAAAGAATGGTGGCCTTGTAACAGATTGGCCTTCATAGTTGTGAGCTTCAGTTGCCATCTCTTCTCAAATCTTTAGATTCTTCTGAGAAGACCTTGCTCTGATACCACTTGTTGGATCGAAATGACACTAATGATGTTCTAGAGGGGCTGAATAGGACTTCTTGTGCTTTTAAAATTTTATCTAAAATTAAACAACACTAAATAAATCTGTTAGTATTTAGTGTAGTGTGTGATTCAAGTGTAAATTGGCGGAAACAATCACACAAATGCACAAGGAGATTTATCTTGGTTCGACCCTTCCCACATGGAAGTCTTACATCCAGTCCTCAAGCCAACCACTTGAGATTTCACTAACTGCCAATAAACCTTGGCCTTCTCTCACCCTTGAGAGGAATTACAAGCCCCCACTTGTCTCCCAAGCAAGTCTTCCCTCCAGGGGTACAAAACTACCTTTCACAAGGTCTTCCCTACACAAGAGGGGACGACAGGAACAATCCTCCAGCAGGAATTACACAGAAAAGGAATGTAAAGATTTTGTGTGTTTGCCTCAAGAATGAGCAAACACACCTAATTCAGAAAGGATAAAAGGATAAGAGTTGCAACTCAAATCCTTTCTGAACAAGCAGGGTGGAAAGAACAAAATCTGAGTACAATTGACACCCAAAAACAAGACTTCTGTGAGAATGGGAGCTTGAAGAGTCTTTTTGAAAGTGGAGCTCTCAATCTTGTAGCTTGGAAGAAGGCTTGTGGAGATCTCTTGCTACTAGCTGGTCTCTGAAAAATTCTAAGTGTTGAGCTCACTTGCTGTGTATGAGTTGTGTCCTCCTTTCAAACTTCGGCTTCTTTTATATTCTTTAGAAGTGTGTAGCCGTTTGAAAATGGCCGTTAGAAATATGGCCGTTTGAGGAGAGACTTTGCTTCTTTCTAATGTTTCTTGGATGAGGCTTGCAGCTTCACAGCTAAGTGGTTAACTTTCAATAAATAGACTATGAAAGCTCCATGCTGAAAACGTGCATCAATAAATATCCTACAGCAAAGACAGATAAAGAGAGGGTACCTCCATACTTTCTGAGGTAGGTAAGTCATAGAAAAATAAAAGTGTGGAAACCTCGGACAGATATCTTTTCAGACTATAAAAGATGGAAAGACAGTTTGCAAACAAGGTATGGACAAGTTCTGACAGTGGTAGGTGAGCCTCTGTCAGATGCCATGCGCTTGAAAACAATAAATGCAACATATCTTCTATATTGGAAGAAAATCAGACTACTGTCATGAAGCAAGAGACCATTTGAATAAATGTTTCAGATATAATCATAATTTTGGAATGAATGTTTTAAGTATAATATGTCTCATTTGTCAGAATATATTAACTAATTTATTAGATAGAGAAATATTTAGTCATGTTGTTTTTAATGGAAATCATATCAAGGAAGATAAATGATATGCAATCAAAATTTCATAAGATGATAAAGATAGTATCTTCACAGAAAAAGTACAAGTACATGACTTGTCAGTGAAGTCGAATTCAGAGAGAGTGCAATTCGACTCTTAGAGTCGAAGACAGAAACATGAGAAATAGGCTAATTCGACTTCATCAAAAGTTGCTTTGAGATAATATCATTTGACTTTTCAATCGGATAAGAGTATTTGTAAGTCTAATTCGACTTCCATGGAGTTAGACAGAACTAGACAAGGGATCGACTTTAGAAGTCGGATATAAAAGAATTCGACTTCTGAGAGTTGAAGTCCAGTATGAAGTATCCGACTGTAGGAAGTCAGATTCAGAGAAGTTAGATTCTGAAGTATTCGACTGTATGAAGTCGAGTTGATAGTCGATAGACTGGACTAGAAAATTTTAGAGATGATCTAGTGTAGAACTTTTCGATTCTAAGGAGTCAGAGTCAACAGTCGGATTGTGATGTCTGTGGACTTAGACAATTTTCGAGATAGAGTTTGTCCAAACTATTTGTCTGTGATATGTATATTTAATTTGTAGAAAGTCTTTTAAAGGATTTTTCATAGCAAAAACACATGGTTATAATAATTTAAAATCTTAAATTATTTTCATAGGGGTAGTTGCTCAACACTAAGGAGAGCTTTCATTCCGAGCTACTCAAGCCGTTTCTTGGAGTCCGGAGCTTCATTGTCTCATTTGCATCGTAGTGAGGCGGGAGGAGATCTCTTCTTCCACTCCGGCCATGCCAACATCAGGCTCACATCGCCATTTTCCCCCCCTCCCTCCTTTCATTTATTTTTACTTCATTACTTAGTGCATTCATCACATCAATCTCACACACACACTTTACTTTTTCTCCACACCTACATTTAGGGGTTTAACACCACTCCCACGAGGTGTGTTAATGCCCATGCTATCACGTTTCTCTTTCATTTCATCTGATTTGGTGTTGCACGTCGTAGTCTAAGAAATCTTTCACTTGTTTGGTGCCTTTCTCATTTTGCAAGGTAACCGAAGACCTAAAGTCTTCGTCGTCGGTCGACGGGTGGGAGAAGGTAAAGTCAACCCATGCCACACTCCCGATCATTGGTGAAGGTAAGTAATTTCTGCTTCTTCACCCATTGCCTTGTGATACCCTC